>JAYRCH010000705.1:600000-756294 GCA_037179445.1 Phengaris alcon alcon
AAAAAGTTATTTTGCTATTAGATAACCATGAAAGCCACAAACATTATCCAATTCTGGAACACGTAAGCCAAAACCACGTTGTTATCTTATCTTTGCCTCCTCATACCTCAAACAAGCTACAGCCTCTGGACGTTGCTGTGTATGTTTCTTTAAAAATATATTTCGAACAAGAAATTAATCGATTTCAAAAGGCTCATCCAGGAAGGATAGTCAATCAATATGATGTCGCCAGATTATTTACTCCAGTATATTTGAAATGCAGCACTCCCAACAACGCCATCAAAGGATTTTAATCTTCGGGGATTTGGCCAACCAATATGGATATATGGGAAGAAAAAGATTTCGAACCTTCCTCGACTACGATGGCTGATACAATACCGCAAATTCCGAAGCAACTCTGCATGAAACAACTAATCCAGAAGTTGAGACACTGAACGATGGTATCAGACCTTCGATATCAGGAAGCCAAAGTTTATCAAGACGCAGTGAAACTTCCAAAAATAATTCTGATGATTCTTCAACTGACGATGACATTGAATCTCTTGAACCCATGACTGTGATAGTTCAAGTTCACAATTCGACAAAAGAAAATAATGAATTGCTAGTAGATTCTTGTCCGGGATTCGTCGAGTCCAGAGGTGTATCACCATCAATGATTTCAGATTTACATGAGGAAGATCCTCTTAATATCATCTCATCTATTACTCCTGATATTCAACCTTCCTCTGGACAAAAAGAAAGCACGTCGACTGAGCGAGTGGATTCAGGAACTGAAAACACAGCTGTGGACCAACGTATTACTCATTCGACATCACCTCCAATCATTAGCAGACCAGACAAAAAAGACCAGATTAACAGTATTAATAAAGATATCTGTGACCTCTCTATGATTGATTCCACCCCAACTTCAAACAAACAAAATAAAGGAGATTCAGATGCCAATGAAACAACATTACTGCCTTCAGCTATTTCAGCAGTATCATATTATAGTCCAAGAGAAATAAAACCTCTCCCAAGCCCACATATTCCCACGGGGACTCGCAAAAGAAGAATTCAGAAGTCTGAGGTACTTACCAGCACACCGGTAAAGGAAGAACAAAAAGTTAAATTTGCTAAAGCAAACACCAAAGTACTGAAAACCCTTAACATAGATTTAAAAACAAAAACTACGCTTAAAAAAAGTACTGGCAAGACCAAAAATGCTAAAACGACCAAAGAAATTGAAACTACCAAAAATACTAGAAAGAAATCTAAACAAATCGAAAAGAATGAAAAATACACATGCAACTTTTGTGGAGAAGATTACATTGAAGTCAATGGGCAACCACTTGATGATTGGATTCAGTGTAATTCCTGTAAGCAATGGAGTCACGAAAAATGTACGGCTTTTGAAGGAACCGATATATTTATTTGCGACCATTGCACTGATAACTGATTACTTAATATAATTTCTCATTATTGTTTTTATAATTTTTTGATTGTTGTCTCTTTGTACGGTAATTGTTCCTTAATTAACCATGTGTTCACTTTGCCCTATGGTCCTGTCCACTTTGCCCGGGGGGTTGGGCAAAGCGGATTGTGATACTAATTTTAATATTTTAGATAATTATAAGCAAAGTATTGATGTTACACTCTTTTTGTTAATTATATTTGAAACTTTAATAAATGCTGGTTCCCAAACAGTCTTCTCTTTTATTTCTATACTTTGCCCGGACTTCCCTTACTGTTTTGCGATATAAATGCATCATGCGTAGCTCCTCCAAATTTTGAGTTCACACTCAAAATTCGGCAGTCACTATCACATATCTCAAAGTAAATTAATACAATTAAATCATTTTGTGGTTAATTAAAAAAATAAGTTTAATAAAGAATTACTATACGGACCATCTCAACATTTATGGCATAGAAATGCTTTCTACAGTAATAAAGATGCTCAATTTCTTTTTTTGGTGTAAAAATGTGAAACTGGCACCCACCCATACACACTATGACCCCAGGGAAACCATACCTAGTGTTAAATCTGTGAACAATAATAATTGTATGATTAATAGTTGGTATTAATATTAATATTATTAGTTATGATTGTATGTTTATTAGTATTTACATTTTAAATATTACTATGTGAGACCTATCATGTACACGTATTAAATTTTATTTTACTATATTAGAAAAACATTGAATTTCTATTGCCCACAAATAACTTACTTATTTTTTATTGCATCCCTGTGTGCGTGTGATTCAGGGAATTTAATATGTCTATTTTTAATTAATCTTAATCGAAATCTGTTTTTAAATTCATTATTAGTTAGTAAAATATTATTAGTGAGCTTTCTTTTTAACGCTCTTCGCTTTTTTCTTTGAAAGAAAATCACAGAAAAATATTATGTACTAAATTTTAAGTAAGGTTAGTTACATTTTTTATTTTATAAACCAGCTAGAATATTGATAGTTACAATAAGTGAGCTATAAATGTTTAATAAGTGTTTCAATATATATAAGAAAATCTGAAATATCGCAATAAAGCGTTTTTTTGCTTTGTTGCAAACTTATTATCACGCTCACTATTTATAATATCCCCTAACGACTTCGACGCTAAATAGTAGTTTAAGGTGCTACGTTCTTGAGGTGCTTGCAATTTTCTCAGAATTATTAGATGTTTGATTTTTAATTATATGATATAAACCAGTCTCCATCTTAATCAGCAACAAATTTTAAGTGATAGAGTATTCGTAATTTTCGTTGTACGTAACTACACCGTCCTTCAAATTAGTTTTCCTGCTCGCTTTTTTCATACAAAATTGTCAAGTATCGTTTAAGCCATGTTACGTAACTATCCAAAAAAGGTTCCTGCTACCGATTTAGTTACTTTACGTCCACTAGAGGCACTGTTATGATTTTCATGCATTTTTTTCACTTACGTACAGGTAACAATATTCGCAAAATATTCCTGCTTGCCCTACTGTTTATTTATTTCATACATGACAATATACATAATACTCAATGGTCATCTAAATGATTAACCCACGCAAAGTAAAAGTTGATATTCTAAATCCTGGATCTTTAGGCTCTAAACATAACGAGTTCATAGTGGCGTTATACAGATACAACTGTGACCTTATCGCGCTTAATGAAACCTGGCTACGACCGGGTGAGGAGGGGCGTGCACCGCGGATCCCGGGCTATCGCATCGTGCATAAACCGAGACCCGAGAGCTTGCGCTCCCGCGGCGATGGAGTAGGTTTTTACATAAGTAAAGAGCTTGTGGCGATGTATAGTAAATATAATATTTTTATATTTATTAAAAAATAAAACTAATCAACACAAAAGAAAAGGAATTTATTAAAATTACTACAAACTTAACAAAAGAAAAAGGCAACATGGACAGAGCTTAAACGTAACGAGCACGCGAAAATGTGAGGAGAAAATGGACGAGTCGACGGGTGCGTTCGGCTTATATAGCCCGATCCGTCTCGTGACGGGAATCTGGCGTCTTCTTTGTCTTGATCGGTAGAGGGCGCAGGGGGCGCAGCTAACACGGCCTCTCCTGACGGGCCGGCGTCCTCGCTGGCTTCAGACGAGACCCTCTCGACGATGGCGGTGACTTCGATAACCCGTGTGGCAGGTGTCTCCGGGGGACCAGTGTCGGAGATGGCTGGTGTTATAGATTGAGGCTCATCGTGGTCATCATCTGTAACAGTTAACATAAACATTTGAGTCTCTCAGTCTTGGTCCACGGGTCACGAATCACATAAATAAGTGTTGAACCAGTCAAAGCAATGCTTTTGAGATGCAAATCAAAAACTTATTTTATTGTTCTCACTGTCTACACTAATAGTTCCCTGTGGAACTTACACAACACGCTAGGATTTATATAGGTCTTTTCTTGTTGTGCTGCAGCTTGCAAGTCAACCTCAATACCTTTATCTGAGATTCAGGGTTTACGATGGTCTTTTCTTGTGAGTCAACCAAATACCTTTATGAGCGTACGTGCAGGTTTTACAGGGGTCTTTTCTTTCGCAAGTCAACCCTTTACCTTTGCTCACACTTTCGACCAGGATAAGAACAATAAATAAATAAATAGATCTCAACAGGCAAAGCGTCTGAACTTAAAATTACAATTAACATTAAAAATATTAATAATAAAAATCTTACTCTCGAAAAACGCTGAGCACGTCTCGGGTGTCCACTCGCCTCGCCATGGAACCATGTACTCGGCAGCGGCCTGAGTGGTTTTTCCTTAACCAGCGATAAGCATAAGTTCGTATCGTCCATTTGGCAAGATTTTTATTACGCGATATGGACCCCGCATACCACTATTAAGTTTCCCTGCACACTGAGAACGTTTGATTACGAAAACCGAGTCGTTCAGTGCAAATGTCTTAGGTGGCGTGCGATTTTGATTAACTCGCGCGTCTTGGGTCGCTTGATTTTGCGTGAGTAAGTTCTCAGCGCGCTGGCGACGCAGCTCGCGGCGAGCCTCACGGTTGGAGCTGCTACCGGTCGAGGCTAAGTCCCTGACGAGAGACTGTATGACCGGCGTGGTTGAATCGGTTCCGATCAACAGGTTGAGGGCGGACGCCTGTGTTGTCTTTTGTTTTGTTATATTAAGTGCTAATTGTAATTTCCACAGCACGTCAGACCATAACTCAGTAGTAAATCATACTACTACCCGAATCATATTCAAGACTGTCCGACAGTAGCGCTCGATTTGTCCGTTCGACTTATGCATTTCGGGGGTGATAAAATGCAATTCTATGCCAAAGTTTGATGTCCAGCTAGCGAACTCGTTACTCTCAAACATCCGTCCGCGGTCACATACTAAGGTACGTGGTGTGCCAAAAATTGAAATAGCGTTAGTAATTACACGTGCAAGTTCGGTACTATCTTGCCTATAAATTGGATAAAGAAGACAATATTTTGAAAAAGAATCGATTAACATCAAAATAAACTTATACCCGTTGGATTCGGGAAGAGGGCCAATGTCAAAAAAGGGAGTCAGTATGTACTGTTTCAAAGGGAGTGGACGGCTTTGACCATGATACGATTGGTTGTGATGGGGCACGAGGCACTTTTTTATGGGTAATACAAATTATACAATGTGATATATACTTTCTTACAAAAAGGCAAACTGGCATACGTCAAGTATGCCAGGAAACCAAAAGTGTTTCAAAATCAGATCTAAAGTTTTGTCAGTACCGATATGTTGGTGTTCGTCGTGGAACGCGCGCAGTAAACTTAGTCGATAAGCTTTCGGGACATAACAAAGTAGTCGAGAAGCTTCGCCGACCGGACTATACTTGTAATAAAGAATGTCGTCCTTCCTAACATAACGTGAACTGTCTAACAGTCCCTCCTGTAGTTTATTTATTAATAAAAGTGTCTCCTCGTCTGCGGATTGGGCTAATTGTGCCCAATTAAGGGGTTTTCTGGCAGTGACAACGTTCACGGCATTACGACTGAGATAGTCCGCGTGTGGTAGCATAGCACCCTTCCTATACTCAAGGACAAAATCGAAGTCTTGGAGGTACATCCACCAGCGTGCCACTCTAGGTTGGAGATCCTTTTTACGCTGTGTCATTTTTAAAGCGTTACAGTCTGTTATAACTTTGAAATGCTTTCCAATCAAATAGTGACGGAAATGTTGTAACGCTTTAACAACAGCGAGGGTCTCCAACTCGTAAGAGTGGTACCTTGGTTCTGCGCCGGTCGTTACTTTACTAAAATACTCTACCGCGTGCTTTTTGCCGTCGGAGTGTGTTTGTAATAAAACCGCGCCGTAACCTATCGAGCTCGCATCGGTGTGAACCTCGGCCTCGAGACTCGGGTCGAATATTGTCAGAACGGGTGCGCTAGTGAGATGGTCAATAATTTCGCGCCTAGCACGTTCCTGTTCATCACACCAATGAAATTTTATATTCTTGCGGGTTAAGATTGCTATAGGAGCAGTTTTTGCAGCGTATCCCGGGACGTACCTTCTAAAGTAGCCGGCCAGGCCAAGAAACTGTCTAACTTGTTTTACATTTTGAGGCTTAGGAGATTTAGTCAAGGCCTCGACCTTATGGGTGCTCGGCCTTACCTGACCGTCACTTATAGTCCTCCCGAGATACTCCACTTCATTGGTCAAAAACGAGCAGTTTCGTAAATTAATTGAAAATCCGGACTCCGTTAATAATATAAGTACGGCATCTAATAATGACAGGCCTTCATCAATGGTGTTACTAAGCAACAAAACATCGTCGATATACACTAAAACTTGTCCCGATTCAATGAAAGGTCGTAAGGTATGAGAAATAATTCTCTGATAGACAACGGGTGCGTTCGCATGGCCGTATGGCATTTTTAGATATTCAAAGTGACCTTCGGGCGTCACGAACGCAGTTTTGTCCACAGAGTCCTCACTGACCTTGATCTGATGAAACCCTGTCACCATATCCAACGCAGTAAACAATTTGCACTTCCCGAGTCTATCTATATGGTCATCGATCAGTGGAAGCGGGAATCTATCCTTTATCGTGATATTATTTAGTGCCCTGTAATCAACGACCATTCTATCCTCGCCATTCTTTTTCTTTACTAAAAGAACTGGGCTCGAGTACGCGGATTCAGACTCACGAATTATATCTTTCTGTTTGAGATCGCTAACAATGGCTCGTACTCGTTACATTTTCATCGTGGGACATTTTATAAGGACGGTAATTAACGGGCACGTCACTCGTAAGACGAATATGCATCTCCCCAGTTTTTACCGTAGTAGTAGCCGTCCCACTCAGAAAGAAGTCTGAATATTTCCGTAATACATTGTTTAACCGTTCCTTATCTTTACCACACAAAGGGGTGCTTAAACTATTTAAGTCGTCAGTATTAAAAATCGTTACATAATACGCTGTGAATTACCCGTACGAATGTAGGCGATTCCCGGCCGGTTCAACACATCGGTGCCGATTAGCACCGACGTGCTTAAACAACCAGCGGGGACTACATGAAAATCAATCTCTAAAGTAACTTCATCGAACTCGATTGGTAACGTAACATAAAAGTCGGATCGCACTTCCGTATCGTTCAACCCGTATAATATTTGTGTATTACGATTCAGCCGGCAAGAAAAATGTTTTAGTAAATCTTTTGAAATAAGCGATATGCACGAGCCACTGTCGATCAAAACATCTGTGGGTACTCCGCACAAAACCGCACTAATTACATCCCGATTGTTATATTTGTTTACTATTTCGCGGCAAAAATTAACGTTCGCTTTATTACGCGAAAATGACCTTTGTTTAGTAAAACATTCTTCCTCCGAATGACCTATTTTTTACAAAAATTACAATGGGGCTTATCCAGAAACGATCGGGGGGCGTCTTGATTTGAATTATTTACGTTAGTCGCGATATCGGAATCTGAAGATAATTTCAAACGCTTGCTACAATTAATACTTTTATGTCCAAATTGTTTACAGGTGTAACATTTTAATAATCTAGCACTGTCGCTCGAGCTTGCATTGCGCTTCCTATCTTTTTTATCGCGGACAAGCGTACCGAAACGGGAATGACTATTGCGCGCACTATTATAATTATTACTTGCACTTGAACGACTCAGCGGCATAACATATGTCGATAAAAACTCCACAATAGATTCGGGCGTCAGCTTTGCGTTCGTAGCTGAAGTGCGAATTTGAGGATCTTTGATCCCACGTACGATAATGGCACACAATAAGTCGTCGCTTAAACCATTAACAATACGCAAACGTAAAAAGGACTTACGTGCATAGTCCGCGTATGTGGAGTATTTATCAGATTCGGTACACATAACATCAAACAGTATATTCGCAATGTCAACTCGTCGGGGACAGTGGGCCTTTAATTCGGATTTAAAATTAACCCAATTTCGATCTGTACAACCCCAATCGCGCAGCTATGCACGTGGCCCCCCTTAAACAAGAACCGACGCGAGCTAAACACTCTTTTTCGTCCCAATTATTTTGAGCACGTGCACGGTCAACCTCGTCACACCACGCGTTGACATCGTGAATACTCGGATCGAAATCAGACACATAATAATGGGTAGATCTCACCGGATTTAAGCTTCTTAGCGCCTCGATGAGACGCTACGTTGTCGGCTCCTGGCTCGACGAAGGCGTGGCGGTGGTGCAGCGTGGCGAAGTGAACAGCTCGCTCGGTGCCACGGAGCTCGCACGTGCCTCGGTCGGCCGCGGCGTCGAACTGGCCTTGGTGCCGACGATAGCGCTCGTACTGGGACCGGGCGCCGGTGCGGACGCCTGCTCGACGGGGCGCGCCGCTGCATCGGGAGGCGCCACGGGGCTCGTGCGCCGCTCCAGCGCAGTGAGCCGGCTGAGGATAGCTTCCATCGTAGCGCCCAGACGATCTATTCCTATAGGGGGAGGCGTGCGCTCTCTTTGACGTTTTTTACGCGAACCACTTGACATTCTAAAAACTTGAACTTTATTTAACTACGCAAAATCAGAAATGACACTTGGCGGTATTGGGACCTCCGTATCCCACTTCTGATTTTATATTTATTAAAAAATTAAAACTAATCAACACAAAAGAAAAGGAATTTATTAAAATTACTACAAACTTAACAAAAGAAAAAAGCAACACGGACAGAGTTTAAACGTAACGAGCACGCGAAAATGTGAGGAGAAAATGGACGAGTCGACGGGCGCGTTCGACTTATATATCCCGATCGTCTCGTGACGGGAATCTGGCGTCTTCTTTGTCTTGATCGGTAGAGGGCGCAGGCGGCGCAGCTAACAATATTTTATATTTTATAAATTGTTATTTGCATACGGTGCGGCGCGTATAGGTAGTACCTACTCCAGGATGCGCCGGCGCAGGCTTCGGGCGACCCGTTTAACAGTCTAAAACGAACCTTGGTCCAGAAGGCTGCGCGCGCGCATATAATTTTACGTTATTAGTTTTTTAAGTCTAATTGTGTGTACCTTTTTCACTAAAACTGTGTCGTGTTAAAAAGTGGACAATATACGCGTATAAACTATAATAGGTGTCGAATATTTATTATAACTCCTATAGTGGTGACCCGATCGATCACTCGCATGTGCTTATCGCTCGCATTCTTCCATAAAAACAACCTAAAGTCTTATCTTTCGCAAGCTTTTGTTCGCTTTATAGTAAATAGTGCAGTTTTATAACATTTATATTACGATGTCTAGTTCGGACAGTGAATATAAAGACGTTTCGGACGCAATACCTGACGAAGTGTGTTGTGTATCGGTTAAAGTTCCGCCATTTTGGCCAAATGAACCGGCGTTATGGTTCGTACAACTGGAAGGGCAATTTGCGTTGGCGAATATAACTACTGATGCGACTAAATTTTACCACGTTATATCTAACCTGGACTATAAATATGTGTGCGAGATAAAAGATATATTAACAAAGCCACCAGCTGAAAACAAATACGAGAAAATCAAAACGGAATTGATATCGCGTTTGTCAGCCTCGCAAGAACAAAAAGTTCGACAACTTTTGACCCTTGGAGTCAATTATTTGTCATCTAAGGAATTTAGCTGGTTCTGAGGTTACCGAGGAATTTATACGTTCGCTGTGGACCAATCGTCTGCCTAGTCACATACAGGCTATTATAGCCGCCCAGGCGGATTTGCCGCTGCATAATCTTGCACAAATTGTGGACAAAATCCACGAGATAACCATGCCACCGGCACCGCACGTAGCTGCTGTCTCTAGTCACGCGTCTGCCGGGGAATCGTCATCTTCGACTGTGGCTATCGAACAGCTGACTCGACGCATCGATGACCTGTCACGCAAGGTGGCCGCGCTGTCCACGGGTACGCGCTCGCGTGCCATGAATCGTTCCAGTTCTCCGTACTTGCGTCGTCGGTCTCGCAGCCGCTCTGGTGCCGGCCCGAGACACTGCTGGTACCACCGCCGCTTCGGGAGTAAGTCGACGAAGTGCAGATCTCCGTGTTCCTATCGTGCGGGAAACGAGCCAGGCAGTCAGTGAAGGCGGCAACATCTGACTCCAATGGAGTATCTGGTGGCCGTGTATACGTGAGTGATAAAAAAACTAAAGTGCAATATTTAGTGGACACCGGTTCCGATCTTTGTGCGTATCCACGTAAGTACATTAATAGTGATAAGCGCTGTGTTAAAACGGAATATGAGCTTTTCGCTGCTAATGGTTCCGTTATTCACACATATGGCTGGTTAACGCTATCATTGGACTTTGGACTCAGGCGTGATTTTACGTGGCGCTTCATAATAGCTGACGTCAGAAAACCCATCATAGGCATAGATTTTTTGTCACATTTTAACTTGCTTGTTGATGGTAGATATAATCGCTTAGTTGATAATGTCACTTCACTCACTGCTTTCGCTACGCCCGCACCTTCGACTCCACATCAAATTAAATCTGTAACAACTAATACTTCACAGTACCATTGTCTACTTTCGAAGTTTCCAGACATCACGTGCCCAGCTGGAGATCTTTCTACTCGTAATATTAAGCATAATACTGTACATTATATTCGTACGACTAGTGGACCACCTGTGTTTACGCGCCCCCGCCGTTTAGCCCCCGATCGACTTAGAGTTGCTAAACGTGAATTTGAGGACATGGTTAAAGCCGGTATCGCGAGGCGGTCTGATAGCCCATGGTCTTCTTCGCTTCATTTAGTGGCCAAAAAGAACAATGAATGGCGCTTATGCGTGGATTACCGTGCACTTAATGCACGTACCATTCCCGATAGGTATCCTGTACGTCATATTAGTGATTTTTCACACCATCTTCACGGTTGTAATATTTTTAGTACAATTAACTGTTTGCGCGCATACAACCAGATTCCCGTCAATGACGTTGCTAAGACTGCGATAACCACGCCGTTTAGAATGTTTGAGTTTCCGTTTATGAGTTTCGGACTACGCAACGCGACACAAACATTCCAACGGTTTATGGACGAGATAATGAGAGGGCTCGATTTTTGTTTCCCTTATATAGATGACATATTAATAGCATCGCGTAATGAAACTGAGCATCTAGAACATCTAAAACTTGTTTTTCAGCGACTTCAAGAACATAGCGTTATTGTAAATTCTTCTAAAAACGTTTTCGGTCAACCGCAAGTTGAATTTCTAGGTTATCTTGTTCCCTGCGAAGGCATTC
Source organism: Phengaris alcon alcon (assembly GCA_037179445.1). Classification (NCBI taxonomy): domain Eukaryota; kingdom Metazoa; phylum Arthropoda; class Insecta; order Lepidoptera; family Lycaenidae; genus Phengaris; species Phengaris alcon. The sequence continues at coordinate 611,155 of JAYRCH010000705.1, forward strand.
GACCGCTGCCACAGAAGGTAGACGCTATTCAAAATTTTTCGCGCCCTAGGACAATAAAAGAGTTGAGGAGATTTCTTGGCATGACAAACTTTTACAGACGTTTTGTGCCAAATGCAGCTAAAATTCAGTTGCCTCTACTCGGTCTGTTATCCGGTCCAGCTGTTAAATCTAACACTGTTATGACGCTGTATAACGCTGGACACCAGAGTTAGAGAGTGCATTTGTAGAGTGTAAAACGTGTTTAGCTAAAGCTACACTTTTGGCTCACCCAGATCCCCAAGCTCATCTCACCTTATGTACTGACGCGTCTGATAATGCGATTGGCGCTGTGTTGCAGCAAGAGGTTAATTCCATCTTACAACCGCTAGCTTTCTTTTCTAAGAAGCTTAAATAAAGCTCAAAAGAAATACAGTCCGTTTGATAGAGAGCTTCTTGCGATCTATGAAGCCGTAAAATATTTTCGGCATATGGTTGAAGGCAAGGCTTTTACAGTTCTTACTGACCATAGGTCCATTGTTTCTGCTTTTATAAAAGCATCTGAAAACTGCTCTCCTCGTCAGTTTCGCTACCTGGACTGATTGATAACTGGCCGAAACGACGAAATTAAAAAAATGATACGCAAAAAAGGAATATTACATCATATTCTGGCATCTTTTTGAAAATAGAACGCCAAATTTGAATTTAATCGAACTGATGGAATTTGTTTGAGAGGACGTAGAACTTTCTCTGTCGTAAATTTTCTTAACAATGGAAAGAAACGAAATTCGTGCGGTGATAAAGTTTTATGTTTTAAAAGAGAAAACAGCAACCCAGATTAAAACCAAGCTAGACAGTGTTTTAGGTAATTCTGCTCCTGCATTGAGTACAATTCACACCTGGGTAACTGATTTTAAACGTGGAAGACAGAGCTGCGAAGACGCCCACAGGTCTGGCCGTCCAAATGAAGTCACGAATCCGGACATGATCAAAAAAATTCACAAAATTGTATTGAATGTGTTGCATATTGACAAAAGTAAGTGTCAATGTCATTTTTGACATTGACAGATGTCATGAAGTAAAGCCTATTTAGTATAAAGCATAAGAAATAAAGCATATTTCAGTTGGCCAAAAGGCTATAAATAGTGTAGACGTAGGTATATTGCTATGTTAGGCATATACCTCATATTAAATGTAATACGTAATCAGTGTTAAGCACCAATAAAGGAGAATATAATAATTGTTGCTGTATTATTATCATCACCACTCAGACACACATCAGGACTTACAATCAAGAGGTCGAAGCCCGCTACAGAATGATCGGCGCTTAAAGTTGCGAGAGATAGCAGAGATGGTGAGCATTACATCTGAACGCGATTTTAATATTATGCACCAACATTTGGGAATGAAAAAGCTTTGCGCGCGATGGGTGCCGCGTTTGCTAACTGTAGACCAAAAGCAACGTCGAGTGGACGATTCATCGGAGTGTTTGGCGCTGTTTAACCGAGATCCTAATGAGTTTTTGCGGCGTTATGTAATAGTCGATGAAACCTGGATACATCATTATACTCCCGAGACAAAAGAAAAATCTAAGCAGTGGACTGAGAGCGAAAAACCTGCGCCGCAGAAAGCAAAAACTGTTTTGTCGGCCGGCAAAGCGATGGCGACTGTTTTTTGGGGTGCTCGAGGGATTATTTTAGTTGATTATCTGCAAAAAGGAAAAACAATAAATGGAGAGTACTACGCAAGCTTGCTGCAAAAATTAAGTGAAGAAATCCAGAAGAAACGACCACATTTGGCCAAGAATTTTTTTTTATTCCACCATGACAACGCACCTGCACACACGTCAATGGTTGCAGTCGCCAAACTCCATGAATTGCGGTTCGAATTGCTACCGCATCCACCCTATTCCCCGGATCTGGCCCCGTGCGACTTCCACTTATTCCCAAACCTGAAGAAATGGTTAGGTGGCCAGAGATTTTCATCAAATGAAGAAGTCATTGTTGCCGTGGACGAGTATTTTGAGGGGTTGGAGAAAACATTTTATCAAACTGGTGTAACGGCATTGGAGAAGCGCTGGACTAAATGCATCGAGGTAGAAGGAACCTACGTTGAGAAATAAATTTATTTTAAATAGATTTTTGAAGTTTTTCTTTGTCGTTTCGGAGACTTATCAATCAGCCCTCGTATGTGACCACAGGGTGACCTGAAAGTCGATACATTCCTTTGAAAGACAGAAAGTAGACCTCATTTACAGTAATATTTTTCATGGCACCCCTTATCCGAAAGTTGATATTTACAAAGTTATTGAAATTTCAAATTTTTTTTCTTTATTTTCGACTTTTTGACTTTGACATATTTTTAAAAATGTTTGTCTTTTTAGTGATTTTTTTATGTATTTTAACCGTCAATGAGTCAAATATTATTTTTAAGGAATAAATAGGGACAAACTAAGCGAGAATTTTTCATTATGAGACATGAAACAGAATTTTCTTTTAAGAAAAATGCACATTTTTCTTAAAAACAGGTGATTTTCTTAAAACAATGTATGATACAATGCGTACAAATATTCTAAATAACTTCTTTATCTCATTAGCTTTCCAAAAAGGTGCAAATGTCTACATAAAAATATGACGTTGTAGTAAACATATTAGAAGTAAAATGAAATAATGTCTAAATCGATTTATTTGCGATAAGGTTAAAATAAAAGGAAAAACTTGAATTTAATTACGTTTATTGTGTTTAAAAAACATCAATGTTTAATTAAATTTAATAATAAATATTCTACTTTAGGTCTTGTTCAAAATGTGAACCTCTGTTTCTGATACAGGCCCGTAGTCTTCTCCGTACCTCTGTTTTGATTATTCTGGTAGTAAGACTAGTTTTGATTTCTTCTGCTGCATTTCTTATGCGGCTTCTGAGCTCATCTACAGTAGTTATGGGTGTAGTATACACCAAAGCCTTCATATGACCCCAAATATAAAAATCACACGGGGTCAAATCGGGACACCGTGCTGGCCAAGGAATTGGCCCGCCTCGACCTATCCAGCGATGTGGGTAAGTTTGGTCTAGCCACTGGCGTACGCCGAGGCGGAAGTGGGCCGGGCAACCATCATGCTGGAAAATCATATTACGACGAGTTGCTATTGGCACATCTTCCATTAAACCAGTAATCTCCTCTCTTAGGAAATGTTCGTACATTTCACCATTTAAATTTTGAGGCAAAAAATGAGGTCCAACTAAATTATTATTAATTATACCCATCCAGACATTTAGACTGAATCTGGTTTGATGGGCCCTATCTTTTTTCATCCTGGGGTTTTCTCCTTTTGGTTCCCAGTAATGTGTGTTGTGGAAATTGTTTACCCCGTCACGGTCAAATTTCGATTCATCCGTCCACAATATTCTTGAGAAGAAATTGTGATCCTCCATGTCTGCATTTATCATAAAACGGCAGAATTCCATTCTTCTAACCGGGTCTCCCTCTTCCAACGCTTGGACAGGTGTGTAGTGAAATGGATGTAGACGCGCTGTGTGTACTGTAAACCACACCTTCCATTGACTCAATCCAAGTCCTCTAGCTCCCGCTCTTGTAGAAATAGAAGGATCATTTTGAAAAAGTGTTAAAATTTCTTCTTCTTCTTCTGGAGCATACAAACGAGGTCTGCCCGAATCGCCACGTCTTCTATCAACACGGCCGCTTTCCCGAATTCGTCGAAATGTTGTTGAAAACACTCTAACGTTTGGCACTTGTCGATTCGGAAAGCGTTCAACGTATGTTCTTCGTGCAGCAGCAGCATTACCATTACAAAGTCCGTAACAAAACAAGATGTCAGCGTATTCATCGTACTCAAAGCCAGCCATCGCTATACAAAAAAATCACAAGTAGAAGTAAGGGTGTAGTTTAAAGCAACAATACGTCCGTACACGGCAATAGTTGACTTAAAACTAATATTAGCTACTAAATTTGCTCTCTAAGCCAGTCGGTAACTCATTGACAAAGGGCCGCGACGACAGTAGCCGAAACATCCCGAAGTTTGAACAAAGGAAACAATTGAAAAAAAAGGTCGCCTCAGGTAGAGTAATTCTTGAGATAACGTTACCTGATGATTGTTTGGCTTTGTTTATTACATGTTCATATTTTTATGTACATATTTGTACCTTTTTTGGAAGCTTATGAGGTAAGAAAGTTATTTAAGGTATTTGTACGCATTGTATCATACATTTTTTTAAGAAAATCACCTGTTTTTAAGAAAAATGTGCATTTTTCTTCAAAGAAAATTCTGTTTCAGTCTCATAATGAAAAATTCTCGCTTAGGTTGTCCCTATTTATTCCTTAAAAATAATATTTGACTCATTGACGGTTAAAATACATAAAAAATCACTAAAAAGACAAACATTTTTAAAAATACGTCATGTCAAAATCAAAAAGTCGAAAATAAAGAAAAAAATTTTGAAATTTCAATAACTTTGTAAATATCAACTTTCGGATAGGGGATGCCATGAAAAATATTACTGTAAATGAGGTCTACTTTCTGTCTTTCAAAGGAATGTATCTAATTTCAGGTCACCCTGTATACCAGGACTTTCATTCACGGGGCTGGCCGCTGGTCGTTTCGTGCTTTGACATAATTGACAGTATAATTTCATATTATTCATGATAGATTTGTCTGACGCGACGTTTAAAATTATTTGGGTGTCAATCTTATGCTTACATCAACATTGCTGACATTCGCCGGTGCCCGAGTTGTCATTTCTAGAGTGTCGCCCCTGTAACAGATGCTCGATTATGCTAAATAAATCCTGCAATAATACAGTTACGATCCAGTCCCGATATGTTAGAACTTAAAACCGAAAAATGGTATTGTCATAAACGTCAAACCAGTTTTGATTGATCCAAACTCCAAAAATCAGCTTATGATATCAAGACGCTTCATTTATAAATCAATAAAAGTAAAATTAAAGTTTAATATAATTACGAGAATTGGGGTCCGGTGGCGCCACCAGTAAACATCCAGTAGCCCAAGCAGGAACAATTGACAGGTACGTATTCGCAACGTTATCGAATGTCAATTGTATGGGCGCTGTCATAATTTTCATACAATTCTCTTTCGATATCGTCACGAATACTGCTAAAACCCTATAAGTTCCGTGGCTAACCCCACTGTTAAGACGTATCTCATGGTGGTGACGCCCACTTGATCCCTAGCCCCTGGGATCAGGTTTAGAAAGAGGAACATACTTAATTCTTTAGTGTACAACACTTATTTCATATTTGGCCCAAGATTAAGATAAAGCTGGACGGGGCTTCGGGAATAAATACTTTGGAAAAGAAAAATTCTTTCATGTTTAGATGATTACATCAATTATTGTTGTTGAGTATATTAAATATAGGTTTATATTATACTGGATGTTGCCCGCGACTTCGTGTACGCCAAAAGAAATCCCGTGGAAACCATATATTTTGCCGCGAGCCTATACCCCTCCCCGTGGTCTACTCTGTGCCAATGTCATCAAAATCGGTCCAGTAGTTTCGGAGCCCTCTCGATGCAACGGGCAAACAAACAAACCTTTCCTCTTTATAATATTCTTCTAGATGACTAGATGTGCTTAAATATGACATATGAAATGTACATAATGATACTTTACTAATTAAAATTTATTGCATACTTACTAGTTATTTATATATATTGCATACTTACTAGTTATTTATAATATATATCTACTTAGCTAAACTGACGATCAATATTAACCCAACGTGGCGTAAAGTTTGATCAGGTACAATCTGATAAACACCAATCACTAATAAGTAATAGGTCCTTGTAAAATGCGTTGTAGCATCAGAACGTACAAAAAACTTGATGGTCACGCCTACAGAACTATGTTGTGACGTTTTCAATTTGATATTAGTCGCAATCCGTAAAAGGCTACTTGACTCATAGGTACTTAAATACATACATCAATGGAGTGTTTCTTTTAGTACTTGGCTTAGGAAAACGTAATATAGCGAAATCATGAAATGAAAGAACAAGATGGATAAATAAAATTACTTTGATAAAAATATTTTTTATTTTCAATTTGAACTGACGAAAGCACTATTATCTGTGCATTGTGCGATCGGCCATGATGTGACGTCATAGTAATAGTAAACAAATAAACGTCACTTGCCATAGTTGTCAACCGTGCATCACTGAGCTGTCAAGTGATTGTCTACTACTGATTAGTACGACGTCAGAGCACAGATTATCTGTCGACAAACATGGCGGGAGGCGTTTTCGGCTGTTTTTAAAAAGCGTATTTTTAAATTATAGTCTTGTGGGTTTTATGGTTTTAAAATAATATTCTATTATTTTTTGGGGATAACGGAAAAATTATCGTTTATGATAAAAATAAACAAGGGTCAAGGAGCCTATTGGTGGGTATAAAGGTGGACTTTCGAAGCAAGCGTCAGGTAACGTCCATTGATACGTTATGTGGGGGTTAGCATGAACAATTGACATTAACGTATTCGTAACTATATCGAATGAGAATTGTATTAAAATCATGACAACGCCTATACAAATTTTATTCGATTATTGATACGAATACATTGATGTCAGTTGCTCCTGCTAACCCCCTGTTCAGTGTGCTGTGTGCGAGTTACAATTAGTATGGCATCGAATTAGTTACCATTGTTTGCCACTAGAGGCACGGTGAGCAGTGACAAAAAAACCCACACTCTGCAAACCTAGCAGGAACATTTGACAGCAGCGTAAACGTACCATTAGCGAATGAAATTTGTATGGGCGCTGTCATGATTATATCAGATATTCATACAATTCTTCTTCTTCTTCTTTAAAAATGGCCTGCCTTGAGGAATAGCCAGTGTCAGTGTAGACACATTACGTTTACGCCGCTGACAAATATTACAAATATTTTGACAACCTCTGTGGCTCAGTGGTTCAGGGCGTTGGTGCTCAAGTCGGGGGTCGCGGGTTCGAATCCCGCCGAAGGAACAAAAAGTTTTTTTGTGTTCCTGGGTCATGGATGTGTATTAAATATGTGTATGATATTAGGTATTTACCTATGAAATTGCCGTTTTGTATGAAAAAATTTATTAAAATACTAATTTTTTTCATGTATTTTTTATTTGTATTAATCGAAGTAATGACCCATACAATCAATGCATCTTTGCCAACGCAGTGGCAGTATATTGATGCCCTTCTTAAAGAAATCAGCTGGACGGGAGGCAACAAATTCGTCAAAGGCATTTTGTACTGCCTCTCAGATATTGTTTTTTTTCCCGCCAAGAAGTTATCCAAATTCTGTAAAATTCGGAAAAAGTAGTAGTCTGTAGGCGCAAGGTTTGGTGAGTAGGGCGGATGACGGAGAGCTTCCAACCCCAGTTCTTGCAACTTGGAGACCGTCTGCTGTGCAGTATGAGGTCGCGCGTTGTCGTGCAGGAGCAGCGGAGACGAGCGATTGACCAATGCTGGTTGGAGATGTGCCAGCTTCTCCATCATTGTATTCTGTTCTTCACAGTATACATCTGCAGTAATGCTCACCCCGTTTGGTAAGAAGCTGTGATGAATCACACCGGCGCTAGACCACCAAATAGTGACCATCACTTTTCTAGGGGTAAGTTTTCGTTTAGGGCATTGTTTAGGTGCTGAACCAGGATCCAACAAACTTGCTGAGCGCTTGCGGTTATGGTATAAACGGGGGGTGATATAAATGTGCAGTATCCGCAGAGGTCCGTGGAAATAAAAAAGGGCAGACTTACAGTTCAGCGTATATTGTCTGAGCACACACCACACACCAGCTTATACACAATATGAAAGAAGGCGCAGGAAAGAAGAAAATACACTTTATAGCACAAGATAGTCTTAGCAAAAGGCACAGTTCAGATGGGATAGCAAGCACAGCATAATGTCTACAGTCTAAAGCTTAAGCGAGTGACATACGTTCCGCGTCGATACCAAGCCATGACTGCTCAACGTCCTCTACTGCGCGTACGCTGCCGCTCCAGGCTTGAACCGGTTTTCGAGCCAGCGCAGGAACGGGTCGATAAATTGCTATCGATAAATTGTCGTATCGATATCGACGAGTTGGTTTGCACTTACATACATGTAATGATATAAATGTTATATAATATATATGTTAATTACCAACTGTAAAATATTAGCTAAGAGTATGTGTATAATATTGATGTGTATAAAATGTGTAAAAATAAAATAGGTATAAGTTAAAAATTGTAAAATTAGATTAATGCTTGTTTAAATATAAATATTAAATGTAAAAATGCATAATGTGTGTATGTAGGCCACACCACCCCCCACCAGAGTCCCTCAGGGACGGTAATAGTCAGGGAACTTGATAACTCGCCCTGAGCGAGTTGTTCTAGGCTGTGGAGGTTGTACTGGTGTGACAGTGTCTTTTACGTTGTCCAGTGTAAAAGCTGGTTTAAGCCGGTCAATATACACTATCACCTCCTTATTGTTGAGGAGAATTTTAAAAACTTTGTCCCCACTGGAAAGCACTTTGTGAGGACCGGAGTAAGCAGGACTAAGTGAACCACGAATAGTGTCATCGCGAAGGAAGACGTGACTACAGGTTCCTAATTCCTTAAAAATAAATACTCTCGGGCTACAATGGCGCGAAGCAGGAACGGGACGTAATTTATATTGACCATATAGAATAAAACGATATGTTTCTGTATTCACCTATTTGTTTTATTTATTAATACATATAATATAAAAAAAACGCGCTCGGTCCGCTGCGTGGTCATCTGCAGAGAGCCGCAGTTGCACCACTTCGTGACCAAGATAACCATTCAATTCAATTTATAGTTGAAAAATATCATATCATCTAAGGATATCTCTTACACAGTCGACTCTCGTTTATTCAAACCTGCGATAATTCGAACCTCTCTATAATTCTAAGTTATCACGAGTTCCCTACAAAATCTCTGTATATTTCGAACTAAATCAATACATTTTTATGCTCTTGATCATTCGAACGAAAAAATCATTGCTATACAGGGTGGCCAAAAAGTCGTGGATCAAACGAAACAGGGAGATAAAGGAGGTAATTTCCAACAAAAAATCTTTCTCCAGCATGGCTATAACTTCATTGCACGAAAAGATATGAACTATTTTTGTTTTTTCAATGAAAGTACCGAGTTTTTTTACAATTTAACCAGTAAAAAGTTAAAATGATTAAAAATAATTAAAAAAAGCTGTTGTATTATGACTCGATTTTGTATCAATACTACAAAAAATGTATTGCAGCTCTTGGTATCAAACTTAACGAGCAATTAATGTTTTTCCGTAAATTTTGATGCGTTTCAAAAAATTACTTCCCACTTTAAGAGCACCATTTGAAAAAAAAACGTATTACGGAAAGGTGATCCTGTATTATAAAAACTTGCCGGTTTAATGCTGATTAAAATGAGGTACAACACTTTACTTTTTGATCTTTAGTTTTGGTTTTATGATCGTTTTTTCATACCAAGGTGCAAATTTCATTAAATGAGCCTTATTTTTAAATTTAACGATTTATCTTTTCTAGGAAACGAAAGGGTCATACAATACAAACAACTCTGTAAAAACACTCGATACAAAGGAATTGTGCCTCTCTTTCACACTAACCATTTAATCCTTTGTCGAAAAAGGTCAGAATACCCGTCTTAGTTCAGGTAGTAGAATGCCGGGCGAAGCAGAGCGGGAGGGGTGGAAGCGCGTGAGTATCTTTCTTTGATTACTGTCTCACTCACTTTCTGGATGTGACTACGCACACTTATTATTTTGCACGGTATTTTTTGTGATTAGTTGTGACCCGCGCTTCGTTTCTGGACTTGTGATTGATTGCCTACCTGTGACCTACACTTTGTTTATGGACTTGTGATATTGCCTACCTGTGACCAGCGCTGTGTGAATCGGATTTTGTGATCACTTCGGATTGGCTAGATAAGCTAAAATGGCTGCTGCGAGGAGAGCATACACCCAACGGGAGTATGCAGAAATGCATTACCTCTATGGTTTTTGCGACGGTAATGCTCGCGCTGCTGCCAGAGAATATCGACAACGCTACCCTAACCGAGACCGTTTCCCGAACTACAGGGTCTTTATGCGCATGCATAATGCGTACATGGAGGGAACCTTACCCGGGGAGCATGCTGCGAGAACAGGAAGACCAGTAGTACGATTTGATAATGAAGAGCAAATACTGAGACAGTTAAGATTGGACCCTGGTATTAGCCATCGCCAAATATCACGAAATCTCGGGATCCCACGATCGACGGTGCAGCTTATCATTAAAAGAAATAAATTTCACGCTTACCACGTGCAAAGGGTGCAAGCTTTACTGCCAGCTGACTATGAACCTAGAGTGAGGTTTTGTAGAGAGATGCTTAGAAGACACAGAGAGGATCCGCAGTTCTTCAACAAAGTGTTATGGACTGATGAGTCAAATTTTAGAAGAATGGGAGTTTTTAACATCCACAATTTACATTATTACTCCAGAGTGAACCCACATATCATCAGAAATGATCGATTCCAGCATCTGTTTGGGATAAACATGTGGGGTGGAATTATTACTAATTGACCAGCAGCTTGTGCTACATGAAATGCCACCAAGGCTGAATGGTGCTATGTATTTGAATTTTTTACAAAATAATTTGAACCAAATACTGAACGAAGCTGAGATTCCTGAAGATAGAGTGGCAGAAATGTGGCTGCAACAAGACAGCGCCCCGCCTCATTACACTAGAGCAGTTCGAGAACATTTGAATGAGCGTTTCCCTAACCGGTGGATTGGTCGAGGTGGACCTATTGCATGGCCACCCCGGTCGCCCGACCTAAATCCCATGGACTTTTTTGTTAGGGGCTATTTTAAAGAAATAGTGTATCATGGAGAGAATAACACCGAACAAGAACTACGACAAAAGCTCGAGTTTGCTAAGTTACAAATTCAAAATAACAGAGGTGTATTCCGCCGATTACGAGCAAATTTTATTAGGCGGTGCAGATTGTGCGTTATGGTCAGAGGTAGGAACTTTGAACATTTAATGTAAAAATTTGTATTTAATAAAAGTACTAAGGCACAATCGTTGTTTTTATTTCATAATGGCTTCTGAAATTACTATGTAATATGTATGAGAAAAAATCTAATTTTTCCTTTGAATTTATCATTTTATGAAATTTGTACCTTGATATGAAAAAAGATTATAAAACCAAAACTAAAGATCAAAAAGTAAAGTGTTGTACCTCATTTTAATCAGCATTAAACCAGCAAGTTTTTATAATACAGGGTTACCTTTCCGTAATACGTTTTTTTTTTAAATGGTGCTCTTAAAGTGAGAAGTAATTTTTTGAAACGCATCAAAATTTACGGAAAAACATTAATTGCTCGTTAAGTTTGATACCAAGAGCTGCAATACATTTTTTGTAGTATTGATACAAAATCGAGTCATAATACAACAGCTTTTTTTTAATTATTTTTAATCATTTTAACTTTTTACTGATTAAATTGTAAAAAAACTCGGTACTTTCATTGAAAAAACAAAAATAGTTCATATCTTTTCGTGCAATGAAGTTATAGCCATGCTGGAGAAAGATTTTTTGTTGGAAATTACCTCCTTTATCTCCCTGTTTCGTTTGATCCACGACTTTTTAGCCACCCTGTATAACAAAACGACGCATTAATTCAAACTCATCTGCGTCCAACACTCGACAATTCAAAGTTACAGAAAGAAAAAGGCAGAAAGATTGTAAGTACGTTTTGCGACAAGTTCAAACTTGTATCGACGTACACGAGCCTTTGTTTTTGTTATGATTAGTTTGACTCTTTGACACACACTTCTCACGAATTGGTTTGTTTAGTTATGTTTCAGTTACTGTTACTCTTTCGTTGGTATACAGATTAAAAGTTTGTGTTAGTTATGAGCCCTAGAAAGTATAAATGTTTGACGATTGCTGAAAAGAAGAAGTTAATCGAAAAAGTAGAGGAAGATGAGAAGAAAAGTGATGTTACAAAAGAATTTAAGGCCCGTATTAATAAAGCGTTCTTATCTCTAAGACAATTCTCAAGAAAGTACTTAAGATGTTGTTTTAATTAATAGACCGTACTTAAGTACGTATTAATAGACGAGACTCGTTACTCAAGTACGCTGTCATTGCTGTCAAACTGTTACTTGAGACGCGGTTTCGTGGGTACAGTCAAACCTTGACTTGAGAACGGCTTGCTTGGGATTTGGGATACAGTACATTATTATTTGTGGTGTTTTTGGGTGTGGACAATTATGTAAATTAAAATCTTAATACTTATGATTAAACAAACTCAAAATTTACACTACATACTCAACACAAAATAAAGTTATAAAAAAAGATGCTTATTGATACTTATTCTTCTTTTTTTTTTGGTATCGCAGTTGCAAAGGTTTTGCTCCATTCTGCCAGTGTCGAGTATTTGTAGAAATATTTTCGATTTAATTTATTTATTTACAATTAAAAATTAAATAAAATATATGTATTTATTAATTTATATTAAACGAATTACCTATTTCATTTATATTAATTGACTTGATTTGACACTTGACAGCAGAACTTTTTTTCGCTGCCCAAAAAGCAATCCTCATTATATGATCCCTCCCTCCTATAATTCCTCGCCCTATCAACCTTAAATCTGTTCTGTGTTTTGTAAATACTCCTTTTACTGAAACTTTATGTACATACTGTGGTACTGGACCTAAATTTGTCTGTTCTAGGTTTTAGATTATTAAACAGACTTCCTCCTGTACACCGTGGTCCGTGCCCTTGTTTATTTATAAAACCCACTCATAAGGCAGAGTTTTCGTCAACACAACACATTGGCGAATCACTAAGGAGCCACTTACAGAATAAGAAGAAGAAGAACTTTTTTCGAATGGCAATGATCCGCATTCCGTTAAAAAAACATGGATATATGCTAGACAATAATAAATATTAATATCTACGTAAAAAATAATGAAAATCAATTTTTTTTTCAACATAAAAAATACAGACTAAACTTTTTTTGGTATTTATATAATTAAATATTACATTAAAAAAAAAATATATTGAAGGAATGTATAATCTATAAATCCGTTCTTTGTAGAAGTGTAAACGAAACGTTATTTTATTCGTTCTTTGTCGTGTAGATGACGCTTAAAAGTCGAGTAAGTGATCTCATTATCGTTATCAACTGAGACGGTCTTGAGACCATACTATCAGACCATCTTGAGAAGCTAATCGTTACTTGAGACTGTCTCAGCCAAGAAAGGTCTTGAGAACGAGTTTGAGAACGATTTATTAATACGGGCCTAAGATTCCTCTAAGTACTCTCTCAACCATAATAAAGCACAAGGAGAAAAATTAATGCTGCTCAAACTGCTGGAGTACGGAAAAGAACTACTAAAGGTGAATATCCTCGTCTGGAAGAAAGCCTGGTCATTTGGCTAAGACAGTGTAGAGGACAAAAAGTGTATATTAGCGGAAACTTGTTGAAGGAAAAAGCAAAAGAGTTCGCGTCTACTCTAAGCATCAAAAACTTTGCGGCAAGTGAAGGGTGGCTTACAAATTTCAAAAAGAGAAATGGAGTGGGGAATGTGGAAGTGTTTATGATACAGTTTGCTTAGATTAGCACGGTAAATTGAAGACCTTGATTGAAAACTATGATGCCCGAGACATTTTTAATGCTGATGAAACTGGACTATTTTTCAAATGTTTACTGGACAAGACGCTTACTTTTAAAGATAAAAAATGTCATGGGGGAAAACATAGTAAAGAGAGGTTAACAGTTTTACTTGCAGTAAATATGGACAGATCGGAAAAACTTAAGCCCTTAGTGATAGGAAAAGCAATGAAACCGCGATGTTTCAAAGGAGTGAAATCGTTTCCTACTGATTATCGTGCTAAGAAAAAACCTTGGATGACGACAGAATTTTTTAACAATTGGCTTTTAACAGATAATGGGGACATAAAACGACAAAATCGGAAAATGTTACTATTTTTAGACAATTGCACTGTCCACAACAGTCCTCCTACATTGTCCAACGTGGAACTCTAATTCTTTCCGCCAAATACAACTTCCAAATTGCAACCATTGGACCAAGGTATCATCCATAGTTTTAAGACGTTCTATCGCAAAGAAATTGTTAAGCTCGTTTTAGAATCTCTCGACAAGCATCTAACTGCAAATATCACGGTTATGACAGCTATTTTACTGATTGACAAGGCATGGAGAGCTGTAACACCCCTAACGATTCTCAACTGCTTCAAAAAATCCGGTTTCTTAAAAGAAGATCAGGAAAATCTCCAATAAGACTGGATGATGAAGAACCAGCAATAGAACCATTAGTTGACATCAGCGGTGTGAGTTTTTCTGACTTTGTTCAAGTGGATGAAGATGTTGCTGTCTCAGAACCTTTGGCAGAGGTGTCAGTTAAGGAAGCAAGATCCTCATTCGATACCTTACAAAGCTTCTGTCTACAAAACGAAAGTGATGAAAAAGCATTTCAGGCACTTATTCTCTTAAAAAAAGTTATTGAGCAGTCTGAGCAGCAGCAATGTGCTTTGAAGCAAACCAGTATAACAGAGTTCCTACGAAAGACTAATTAATTCACATTATGAATACATGTATGTACACGAATGTACCTCTAAACTTTTATTATTGGTATACACACACCGGCATATTTAGCGGAACATAAAATAAAGGTTTGATATCAGTATCATATAAGGTTGCTGGCTGGTTTATACGTCATTTAATTTAAAAAGAAATATTTTCAAATTAAGAAAACAACTGAACATCACATTTTATGCAATTGTTTTAATTTTATTCAAATACACCTTATCTGGAGCGAACTTCGAGTATTTCTTCCTTCTGAGTTTGATTTAAAATTTCATTGAAATACTGTTTTTTGTTAGTTTTTTTTAATCGTGTATCTTTTTGGAGTTGAGGACTGGATTATGCCTGACTTAGCCCCAACGGAGATTGCCAGGGCACTCGAAATGCGAAGAAATGGTCAAACCTACAGAGTGATATCCAGAGATCTTCGTCGACCAGTTTCAACGATCCATCGCAGTATCCAACGGTTCAGGGAGACCGGTACTTATGTGAGAAGAGCAGGACAAGGCAGAAAAAGACGCACTTCGAGTAGGGATGATCGTTTCATTCGGCTTCGTGTACGTAGGAACCCCCGTTTGACGGCCGTCCAAGCCCGACATAAGTTAGAAGCAGTGCGGGGTGTAATAAGTGAGCGTACGGTACGAAGAAGGTTCGAAGAAGCTGGTTTGGGTTCATTTGTGCCCGCCAAGGCTCCAAGGCTCGAGGTAAATCATCGTAGAAACAGGTTAACTTTTGCTCAGGAACATCGACTTTGGAACGCGGACCAATGAAGTAAGGTATTGTTTAGTGATGAGTGCAGAATTCTCTTAAATCAAATTGACGGCAGGCAAAGAATAACGCAAAGGAGAACGATACATTCAGACAAATTTTGAAACTACAGTTGCATACGGTGGTGGATCAATAATGGTTTGGGCGGGCATTTGTTGGGGAGCTCGTACAGACTTGGTAGTGATTGACAGAGGGAGTCTGACTGCAGACCGCTATATCAGAGAAGTTTTAAAAGAAAATGTCGTATCGTTTGCCCCATATATCGGTGACGATTTTGTTTTTATGCAGGATAATGCTCGGCCGCATACCGCTCGGGTAACTCAAGCTTATCTTAATGATATGAATATCACTGTTATTGAGTGGCCGGCGAGATCACCGGATATGAACCCAATAGAGCACGTTTGGGACTTGCTGAAAAGAAAAGTTAAGTCCAGAATTGCAGCTCCTGCCAACGTGGGTGAACTGCGAATCGCCGTAGTTGAGGAATGGCGGAGACTATCCCAGGAGACCATCGATAACATCATTCTCAGTATGCCTAGACGGGTAGAAACTTTAATAAGAGCACGTGGAGGAAATACGCGATATTAATCACCATTTTTCTAATTTAATTAATTATTATTTTAATATTAATTTTCACTTTTCCCGGTTACATGAAAAGTTCAAAAATGTACCATTTTTCACAAATAGCCTTTACACGCAAAATCTATTCTTAATGTGATCTCATTTTAAGTAAAACAAATGAAACTTTAAATAACAAAAGAAGTGTAGTAAGTAGATTTTAAAATAAAACCATATTTTTGAAATTATGGACCTTTTTTGTGTTCCGCTAAATATGCCGGTGTGTTTAGAATAGCAGTTAATAAATAATAATTGGTCAACACTTAATAATTCGAAGTTTTATTTATTTTCTCTCACAAATTTCGAACCATTTGATATTTCAAACACTCGATAATTCGTTAAATTTTAAGAGTCCTTCGAGTTTCGAATTAACGAGAGTCGACTGTATTTTACAGATTCCCATATTCTACATTAATGCGACATATATATTTGCAAACTAGGGACGTTTATCAAAACATCCAAACCATTTTTTTTTCTGTAGGCCGTGGGTATAGTTTCCATACTAAATTGCCCAGTGACCTTACTGCGGAAATTCCAGTTCCGTCTACTGACCAATTGCTGTTTGATATTGTTACAGCAAACATGATTCATGGTCCATGCGGAACTCTTAATCGTTCATCGCCTTGCATGGCAGATAGAAAATGTTGAGTTCTGCAGTTCTGTGAAGAACATCAAATACATTTGTAAGTATAGGGTGGGCCAGAAAGACGTACGATTTTGAAAATACCGCTATTTCCGTACGGCACGAGGGACAGGGGCGGGTAGCGGGGATTAGTAGCTCGGAAATTGAGTCACGATGGAGCGTTTCACCGGAGAACTGCGCGCGTTCTGTGTTAGGGCGTATTACAAAAATGACGATTTCGGAGCGTTTACTTCGCTCTGAGTTTAATTTACATGATCTAAAACAATGTCCCAGTGAAAGTGTAATAAGATCTTGGATCAGAAAGTTCGAGGCTACAGGTTCGACGCTCAATCAGAAACCTACGGGACGGTCAAGGTCAAAACGAGTGGAAGAAACTGTATGCGAAGTTGGGGCATCCGTACAACGTAATCCTGGATTATCATCTCGGAAGAGATCAGCTGAGCTCGCTATATGGAGATCATCTTTGCGGCGAATTTTGGTTGAAGATCTAAAATTGCACCCTTATAAACTTCAATTAGTGCAAGAATTGAAACCAACCAACCAACATTGGCAGTTGTAAACGAAATGTTTGAAGGAAAACTGATATCGCGCCGAGGGTATATTCCGTGGCCTCCCAGGAGTCCAGACCTCACTCCACTGGATTTTTTTCTCAGGGGGTACCTCAAGAGCCATGTTTACGCTAATAAACCAACCACGATTGTCCAGCTCAAGAGTAACATTAGCGAGGAAATGTCCTGCATCCCACGAGCAATGTGCCAGCGAGTTTTCTTGAATTTAAGGTCCAGACTCGAAGAGTGTGTACGTCTAGAAGGTTCCCATCTCAGGGATGTTATTTTCAAAAAATAAAATTCCCATCTGTCTACTAAAATATTTAAAAAAATTTGTTTCTGTACAACTTGTAGTTTTTTTTTCATGATTTTTTTAAAATCCGCCAAAGTTATTGAATGTACAAGTAAGTGGACTGTATAAAAGTAAGTATCTACATTTTCTTATTTTAAACCATAAGAACAATTTTATGGGTACATATTTATTCCGCAATGGGAAGTATACAAAGTTTTGAAGTAGGTCTCTTAAAGATAACCTGACTTCGTTCGAAGAGTAACTACACGTACTATATTGTCTTTGCCAGGATGAGTGGCAATCACTCTGCCATAAAGCCAGCGACAGAGAGGCATGTTATCTTCCTTAATGATAACAGTGTCACCAATTTTGAATTGGTGAGTGGACGCTGAATTCGCTTTATATCGCACTAAAAATTTGGTGAGGTATTCTTGCGACCATTGTCGCCAAAAAGTCTGAAGCATACGTTGAGCGTGTTGCCACCTCCTTAATGAACTTACATTTAATGTCTCTAGGTTCTGATTAGGAACTGTTACCAATGGTTCTCCGATGAGAAAATGTCCGGGTGTCAAAATGGTGTCTGGATCGTCTTTGATCACAGACAACGGACGAGAGTTCAGACATGCTTCCACTTGAGCAAGGACCGTTGCCATCTCCTCGTAGGTTAGGGTGGAGTTGCCAACGATTCTTTTCAAGTGGTACTTTACTGATTTTACACCTGCCTCCCACAAACCTCCAAAGTTGGGGGAATGGGGGGGTATAAAATGCCATTCACAATTATTGACTGCCAATGTTTTGGCAACTTCTGTGAGCAGCTGCTTCTGCTCAGCTATATACTGTTTTTTGAGCTCAGTTGATGCTCCAATAAAATTCGTGCCATTGTCGCTCCAAAGATTCGAACAATGCCCACGTCTGGCTACAAATCTTCTTGAAAGCCTGTAAGAAGCCTTCTGATGTTAGGTCACTTACAACCTCTAAATGGATGGCCCTTGTTGCCATACAAATAAATAAAGCGATATATTTTTTGTACGATCGATTGCCTCTGCCTTTGCTCATTCTTATTTGGATTGGGCCTGCGTAGTCCACACCACTGTGGCTAAACGCTCGAGATGGAGTGATCCTAGCTGTAGGTAGCTGACCCATCAAAGGTGTTTTTGAGATGGCGGCGATTTTGACACATATGACACATGAACGGTAATGAGATTTTGCCATCTGTTTGCCACCAATGATCCAATATCTCGTCTGGACGAGACATAAAGTGGCTTGCGGTCCTACATGAAGAGAGTTTTTGTGGGCATCAGCCACAATGAGTTGAGCAAGGCGACAGTTTTTTGGTATTATGATGGGATGTTTTCGCGTGAATGTTAACAAATCTGATTGATGTAGTCGTCCTCCTACTCTCAAAATACCGTATTCATCTAAATATGGCGTAAGTGATTTTATATTGGAGCTTTTGGGTAAGTCTTGTTTTAATTTAATTTTCTTTATTTCTTCACTAAAGTAGCTTAATTGACAGTTTTTAATGTAAATGTTTAAGGCTTCATTTAATTCTGTAGTTGTAAGGTAAGTAATAGCGTTTTTAGTAGTAGTTTTCTTAGTGTTATTGATGAACCGCATGCAATAGGCTAGCACTCTTTTTGCCTTTGTTAAAGTAGAGAATCTGTTTAGTAAAGTATTATCGTCTAACGTTTTAGTACAGTGAGCTTGAACAATCTCTAAATCAGTTTCTAATTTCTTAGGTTTATTGTAGACAATGGTGGGTTTAGCTAAAAAATCTGGTCCATTGTACCACATGGGCCAATTGTTAATCAATTCAGCTGGGCTCTGACCGCGAGAGGCGCAGTCAGCTGGGTTATGTTTAGAGCTAACGTGCGACCAAATGTGCGGGTCTAAGTTTGTTAAAATTTCTGATACCCTATTTGCTACAAACACACTCCACTTGCTAGGATGTTTGTTTAACCATGCCAGAACGACACTTGAGTCCGTCCAGGCGTGCAAGTTGGGTTTTGTAATATTTAGTATGGTTGCTACTTCGATTAACAATCTAGTTACCATGACTGCACCGCATAATTCAAGTCTCGGTATTGAGACTTGCTTCACAGGTGCGACTCTCGTTTTTGCTGTAACTAATGAGACGTTAACCTTTTCTTCAGGATCCAAAGTTTGAATGTACACCACTGCTGCGTACGCTGATTTAGATGCATCGCAAAAGCCATGCAGCTCAACTTCGCGATCGGCTTGAGATGTCCCCAACCATCTTGGTACACGTATTTTAGTCAATTTAATTTGTTCACTACGGTAAGTTAACCATTCTTTTAGTAGGTTGTCTGGGGCGACTTCGTCCCAGTCAATACCTGCGAGCCACAGCTTTTGTATCATTATCTTGGCTAATATTATGTTAGGTCCAACCCACCCTAGCGGGTCATAAAAACGTGCTATGTCCGATATAATTTTTCTTTTTGTTACAGGTTCCGGCAGCGTCGGGAGGTTTACAACGAAACGGAACGCGTCTTCGCTTCGGTCAAAGGTAAGTCCCATTATTTTGAATAGTTCATCTTCCTTTATTTCCTTATCCTTTCCCTTTCCTGTCGTTCCATCCTTTCCTTCCATTAGTTCATTAAGTTTTTCATTGTTGCTTATCCATTTTTGTTGTTTGAAACCCGCCTTACCTAGTAACTCATTCATTTCCTTAAACAGCTTAATACCTTCGTTCACATTTTGAACTCCACTCATAAAATCGTCTACGTAGAAATCATTTAATGTTTTCTGAGCTGCTATAGGATATTCTTCTTCGTGATCACGCGCTACTTGCTGGAGTGCCTTTACAGCCAGGTAAGGTGCAGAAGCTGTACCGAAAGTAACTCTGGTAAGTCTATAATGTTTTATTTTCTCATAAGGATTTTTTCTCCATAGGATTCTTTGATAATTATTGTTGTCCTGTTCATCCGTCTTCACTTGCCTAAACATCTTAATAATGTCAGCTGAAAGACATATGGGTGCCGTGCGCCACTTCATGATGATATGTCTAAGTTCTGGTTGGATTGTCAGTCCTACTAGGAGATGATCATTCAGTGATTTGCTATTTTTTCCTTTGCAGGACGCGTCGAAAACAACTCTCACCTTTGTAGTCGTTTTATCATCTCTCACGACCGCGTGATGTGGTAAGTAAACGGCATTTTCATTGTTGATTTCTGTTTCAGGTATAAGTTCCATATGATTAAGAATGAGATATTCATTTATTACTTCATTATATTTAGTTTGTAATGTTTTATCTTTATTTAATCTGTGTTCTAGTGATTTCAGCCTTTTCTCTGCAATTTCCAGTGAAGAAGTTACTTGAGGATCCTGGTTCCTGAACGGAAGACGAACGACATAGCGACCATCTGGATCTCTACGTGTTGTCTTCACAAAGTATTCTTCACATCGTTGTTCATCGTGAGTAAATAAACGTTCCTTTGGCATTTGAATATCTGATTCAATTTCCCAAAATTTCTTTAAGAGATTGTTGCTATCGTCCGAGCGAGTACAACAATGTAGTGATGTAAGTTGACCACATAACTCTCTTTTACACCCTTAGGGTGTAAAAGAGAGTTATGTGCTCGTTTGCACACCCGACACTTCACCTTGCTGCGGCATTCTTTGACAGAGTGACCACTACCCAAGCAATTAAAGCACAACTTATTGTCAGTGACGATTTGGCGGCGTGTGTCAACTGACGCTTTATGAAACTGCGTACATTGGTTAATTCTGTGGTAGTCTTTACAGAGGACACAAGTTACAGTATTAGAAATATGTAAAGACTTTATTTTAGTAGTAATATTAGAAGGTTTATTACTTGATTGTGACAATCGGTTAATGGCTGAAAACCGTTCTTTAAGGAAACCTTCAAAAAGTTTATAAGTGGGCAATTCGTCAGAAGTAGTTTTTGCGGTACAGTAAAACTCCCACTGACGTCGCGTTTCTGGATCTAGCTTCAGATTGATAAGATGTATTACAATTACATCCCACGTGTCAACTTTAATACCTAAACTTGCCAGAGAAGCTATACATTCATTTGTAGTGTCTACAAGTTCCTTAAGCCCACTACTGGACTCGGTGGTTAGGTTTCTCTGACTCAAAAGTCTTTTTAGAACGTGATGACATATCCACTTTTTGTCGTTGTATCGTTCATTCACCATTAGCCAACAACGCTCAAAGCTTCCTTCTTCAATAGCTACATGTTTAATTAATTGTTCAGCTTCTCCTTTGAGGTAACATTTGAGGTAGTGTAGCTTTTGAATCTCATCAAAACATTCGTTGTTTATAACAAGAGACTTGAAGAGAGATTTGAACGATGTCCACTCTTGGTAATTTCCAGAAAAATAAGGTATGTTTATTTGTGGATAGTTTGCATGCGTTTTATTTGAAGATATCGATTCATTACCCTTAACTGTTACCTTTGATTCAAATTTTTTACATAAAGTTTTGAGATCACACTTATACTCTAAATAAATTTCTTCAGCCTTATCATAAAAATCATTGGTAACATAAGTTGAGCTTTTGGCATCTTTGGCTGGGTAATTTCTCATTAAGTCTTTGTGACCAGACAAAAATTCAAACCACAACTGTTCAAGAATTTCTAGTCTACCATCTACATATTCTTTGGTAATGCGCTCTTTGGGCGATTTCTTAAAATTAGCCTTTGCCTTTACCATACGTTCGTACAAGTTTTCTTGAAAGTTAATAATGTTTTCCATGATTAAAAATTAAAAGGTAAGTGAAAATTAACTTTAGATCTTTTATCAAGAGTATTACAAATTTTTACAAAAATATTCTAAGTGTTTTACAAGTTATCTTATGTTGTACAAATTTTCACGAAATTTTTCTAAGTATTTTTATTGTTACAAAATTGAAAAATCGGGCATAGGTTCCCCGTTCCTCCGTTTTATTGAAAATTATTCTAAGTCCAAATACTACGTGAAATATTCTAAGTTAAAATTAAGTAATTCTAAGTCCAAGATATTAAAGTTTTGTATGTTTCTTATTTTGCTTGAAATTCTTCTAAGTTATTTCCCTTTAAGTTATAAGGTTGAAAGTACGTACAGTTGTCCGGATACAGGATCAATCCAATAGCGAACACACACTATCACTCACTAATCACACGCACTTGGTGATGTACCGAGGGAGGGAAGCCCTGACTCCCCTCGGACCTCAGTAGCCGCTGATCCGCTCCTGCAGCAGTTGTTCTGAGGCACCTCCGCGGGTCACTTCCCGCGCCAGAAGCTGGTGTTGATGATGGGCGGGCTCCGCCCACCGTGACCTGACCAGCGCCTTCCTCCCGAAGACACGGTCTGAAGCTCGCCGATGCTGCACTTAGCCTCGGCTGGCTCCTGTTACTTGCGTTTGCGACAGCGATCCACTGCCCGCAAGTAGTATTCCCAAAAAACGTAAAACAATTACGCGGCACTTCGCGATTGACATCCGGCTCGAAGGACCATGAACAAACTCGTAACAGGTGTGTCAATGAAACTCGGGTTTGAGTGCTGATCGAACTTTTATTTGAATGTATGACGATACTTATACTAATATTTACGTAACTTCGATAGCGCGATCTAGAACGATTCCAGTGCCATCAAGTGGTAGATAGCAAAACTAAAATGTTTAATAATACACTAACACCGCGAACAATTATAGAACTAAGAGAAGTTAATATTATTGTTTGACGTCAGATGGCAGCACTAAGATAAATATTGTACACCACCAAAAACTACACTCACTGAATTTTTTTAATTGTGTAATCGTGTTTCTTTGCTCGAACATTACTCTATTCACAAGTACCACGCTATTTCACATGGGCTCAAACAAAAAACTGGACGCCCCGCAGGCAAGGCTCACCAGTTGATGCATGTCTCAATTTATTCAAATCAAACATCTTGGGGCGAGTCTTTACAGTCAATCCAAGGCAGACTGAGTGCTTTTATATTCGACTGTTGTTGGTTAATATTACTGGCCCATTGTCATTTCTAGATATACGTTAAGTGAATGGGCAACAGTATCCAACGTATAAAGATGCATGCCTTGCACTCGGCTAGCTGGAAGACGACAACCAAAGGGAATGTATGCTTGCTGAAGTAGCATTGAACTGTACAGCAATAAAAATTTGTCTACTATTCGCTATAGTGTTGACTACATGTTTCCCAGCCCGAGCAGAGATATTGTGGGATAATCACAAATATACAATGACTGATGATATATTGCATCAACGTCGTACAGGGTACAACGATCTAACGATAACATTGTACATAGCGACACTATGTACAATGAAGCATTGATTGCTATTGAGGATCTTTGCATTATCATTGTCAACTTACCAATCATTCGTCGATTCGTCATTTCGGTATGAATTCGCCAAATCGAACTGCATCTGATTTAATGAAATCTGGAATGAATCGTGAACTGCAGTACAGCACTGTAGAAATGGCGGCAATTGTTACTCTCAATGTGCAACTAATGAATGAGGAACAAAGATCCATTTACGACCGCATTATTCTCGCAGTTTTAGTAGCATAAGGTGGGTTCTTCTTTTGGGATGCACCAAGTGGAACTGGCAAAACATTCCTTTTTTTGCTAATTCTCGCCGAAATACGATCAAATAATGGCATCGCATTGGCCATTGCATCATCGGGCATTGCGGCAACTTTATTGGATGGAGGCAGGACAGCTCATTCAGTATTAAAGCTGCCACTAAATATTCAAAATAACCCTGACGCAGTGTGCAACATAAAAAAACAATCATCTAAAGCCACAGTGCTGAAACAGTGTAAAATTATCATCTGGGATGAATGTACTATGGCACACAAACATTCGCTTGAGGCGTTAAACAAGACATTTAAAGATTTTTAATAAAACAACGACAACTATTTGGCGGCACTCTGTTAGTCCTTTCAGGTGATTTCAGACAAACACTTCCCGTCATTCCACGTTCAACATACGCTGATGAGATCAACGCTTGCTTAAAATCATCGCCATTGTGGCGTAATGTAGAAAAAGTACAGCTGAAAATAAATATGCGCGTATC
The DNA here is from genome assembly GCA_037179445.1 of Phengaris alcon alcon. NCBI lineage: Eukaryota > Metazoa > Arthropoda > Insecta > Lepidoptera > Lycaenidae > Phengaris > Phengaris alcon. The sequence goes on from JAYRCH010000705.1 coordinate 635,679, forward strand.
AAATGCTTCAAGATCCATACGCTGAAATATTCTCAAAAATATCTCTTAGATATCGGCGAAGGAAAAGTTACTATAGATGAAACTGGGGGCTTAGACAAGATGCATTCGTTATTATCGACTGCGAACTTCTCAATTAAAAAATGTATGGGATTGACATAAGCGTGCGTTTAATGACATGTTCAATCGTATCGCTAAAGAAAATGGTAGCCAAACAGCCATTTTGAACGATTAGGCTAACGAATCACTCAACAGCGAATTGCTCAAACGCTTTTCACCATACAATTCCTAGACAAGAGGCCTTAAGTGAAACTTAGCAGATCGTTGGCTTGATCGTTAGCGACCTAACGTTTAAGACAACTAGGAAGGTGCCTTTATCTCTAATTACGAACAATATGGCGGATTATTCATCAGCTGTGAGTCTTGTGTGTGAATTTGGAAATCACTTTGGAAATCTTAAGTATGCATGCTTTGCGATTATTGTGGGCCGCGCACCACGAATATACGTGAGAGACGCAGGCGAACACTTTTGTTAAGATGGCAATTGGAGGTAATAGAAGACATACCCGACCTTCTATTCTGCCAACAATTCCGGCTTGACAAAACCTCGTTTAGAAGCCTCTGTGTGGACCTGAAAAATTCAAATTTTATGGGCACCTCAGAAATATTCTTAGAAATAAAGGTAAGTACCTACATAACTTAACAATATTATTTCTCACATACTTAAATTAGAAATTGTTGTGTATTAAGTAGCGGTTTAGCGCCCTTAGCTTTCTGGCTACAGGGTCATACCAAAAGATTATGGGTGTGGGCCTCATTTTGATGCAGCGAACCACTAGTCGCTGCATCAGAGAAGTGGTGGACGCCCTCAATGATCCTTGGATGGTGGGTCGGTGGATCACGTTCCCACAATTACCACAAGCAAGATCCTAAATCAGAGTTAAGTATGTTAATATCGATATTCATTTATGAATTCAAAGTACAATTAAGTAGCTTCCTACTTATTCAAAGACATTGTAGGGTATAATTTTTCTTCAACTTTTCAGCCAACTGTAATACCAAAAACATCTATAATAATAATATTATTATCTATATTCTATACTATATACCTACATATTAGAGGTAACGCCCGGGCTGTGACTGATTGACTGACTGACTGATCTATCAATGAAACGCCGAAACTACTGGATATAAAAATCGTGAAATTTGGAACATAGGTTATTCTTATAAATTAGGCGAGAATAGAAGTAGGTAAGGATATTAAATTACGAAAAAAGCACTAAATATGTTTTAATTCAAAATGGCGGACACGATTTTTTTTAAATACCGACATGGGTATAATTTTCAAGGTTTATGGGGGTGCTGATTACAAAATGAAGACTCATTATTGAATCCAAGATGGCGGACGCGAGTTTTTGTAAATTACCGACATGGGTGTCAATTTCAAAGTTTATATAGGCGTGCTGATTACGGAATTAACACTCATTTTTAATCCAAGATGCGGGCCCGAGTTGGTAAAAAATACCGACATGGGTAAAAATTTCTGGGTTCATGGGGGTGCTGAATACGAAAATACCACTAATTTTTAGATCCAAGATGAGAATTTACTGTAGTTTTTAAGTTTGTGTGGGTAAAATAAACATAATTTTCTGTAACAGGCCGAAATCCACGATGCCGCGGGCAAATACAAAGACATCAATGGAACCAATTTCATTCATAGCTAATGCTTATTAGCTTAAGTCAATGAACATTTGTAGTTGCGAAAAGTCCAAAAAATATTCCGATATATTAAATGAGTTTTTTAACGCCACCTGAAGGAAAAGAATTTCAAGTATTCAAAAGCAATTTCCTCCGATAAAAACATATAATGCTTTGTCTTAATGAATGAACACTTTTATCGTACACAACATATCTACACATTACACATACATGAAAACTTAAATCTAGGTAAGAATTAAGTTTTACAGCTAATTTTGTGATGGGGTATGTCACAGCCCACCTCATACTCATTGTTACATTTTTTCTCTCGCCTCTCGCCGGGTTAAAATAAACCGATTACCTATGTTAATATAATATCATAACTGATACTTAAACAGGTAGGTACCTATATTTAAATATTTTTTGGTTTAAAGATCTTTATTTCCCATTAAGACATTTCGTCACTTACATGAGAACAATAAAATATTACAACGTTTTAAATTTCGACAGTGCCGGTAGATTAAAAAAAAAACAATAATTATTAAGAAGCGAATGTCTTTGCTATACATCTTGGGTGGTGGTCCAAGTACAAAACGCTATCACTGGTTATATTTGAATAATTATTATAATAAGGTTGAGGATTTAGTTGTCGTTAATGTAATTGCGTAATAATCGTTTAAAAGTATTCAAAGATTTCGCTTCTTTTACAGATTTTGGTAGTTTGTTAAACAGCTCTGCTCCCTTATAAGTAATGTTATTTTTACCGAAATTGGTTCGTATACAAGGTAATACAATGTTACTTGCTCGTCGCGTAATGTACGTGTTTGTTTGTTTTTTTGTTATAAATGTAAGTTGTGTGTGTATTAGTTGGTGTTTTATTTTGTAAACAAGAATACATGTTTGGTATGTGAATAGTTGAGAGATAGTTAAAAGTTTAATTTCTTTATAAATAGTGTCTGATGGAGTAGGTAATTGTAGTAGTATAATATTTTTATAATTTTGTTTTGAAGAACTTGAATGGTTTTTATATTTGTCTTAGCAGCGGTGCCCCATATTTCGACTAGATAAAGTAAATGTGGTTTCACTAGGGCATTGTAAATTAAGATTCTAGCATTTTTTGGGATGCATCGGATTATTTGATGGAGCCGGCCTATTAAAGATAAGTTTCTTTTTAATGTGAGTTATATGCGCGTTCCAGCTTAGAATAATATCGAGTATTAATCCGAGGTATTTTACCTGATTTTTTATTTGTAAGACATCCCCGTTTATAGTGTTAGCTTAATAAGAATTGATTTCTTGTTCTGACAGCTGACATTTGTTTTTATTATAATTAAATCAACGTTTAATAGAGTACCGATTTTTATGGTGAGTTTCAGTGGAATTTAAAATGGCGCCAATGTCTCATATCCGTTTATCAAACACTCAACCGATTATGGAGGAACTATAAAAGGCCGTGCTCGACAGCAAACGGGATATTACTCTATCGACAGATCTCTCGAAGTAATTGGGAAAAGTGTTTTATTTTAAAGTGTAAAAGTGCTGCAATAATTACAGTGTGACTGTGTATCAAAATAAATATTAAATAAGTGTGTATCCAGTGTGAAAAAGTGAAACAGTGAATAAAGTGGAACAGCGAATAAGTCGACAATTGTAGTTTCATTCATTTTTACAATTCAGAAGCGGTACGACACCAAGGAAATTCAATCCTTCGTGATATCTCACGCCCAAATCTAAAAGATGTCGACAGAACAAACTGAACGAACACCACGGAGCCCTAGTATTATATTAGGGCAATTAGGACGAAGGATCCCTAGCGTGGTGTTGGGGATACCAACTCGGAAGAACTCTGATGTCTTGGACAAGTCTTCAAGAAGCAGCCGATCCAGAACACGTGACAGGCCGAGTCATCGGGCAGCGGATGAGTATCACCATGACCACACAATACGCCACAGGAACAGAAGATCGCCTTCATCCAATTCACATGTCAGCAATCGAAGTCTCCGGTCCAGGTCCCGAAGCAGGTCAGTTACAAATCATTTTGAATATCGTGACCTTCGATCTAGAAACCGTAGCCGTAGCAGACGCGAATATCGTCGATTGGAAACTCCATCTATATATAATAACGCTAGATCACGTAGTCCAGTTCATCATAAACAGCCTTATGCTACTAGTGATCCTAATGTAGAGTTGCTAAAGTGTATTAAAAATTAATTAGAAACTATTTCTACTATAAATTCACAAACTAAGGATAGATTTAAAGTATAAACGTAGTTCCAGAGTTTGATCCAAAAATAAAAACCAAACTATATCTACTTGGTTAAGTAAAGTAAAAGAATGCTCTGAGATTTATGGCTGGGATAGTAAACAGACAGCTCATTATGCCCTTCCAAAACTAGCTGGTACGGCAAAAAGATGGTATGAAGGGCAACCGTCTTTACTGCTTACATGGGAAGAATGGTCAGTAAAGCTTATGTCTGCTTTTCCGTCTTACGAAAACTATGGTCATTTACTCTCTGAAATGTTATCAAAAAAAGCTAAATAAAGATAAAAAATTAACAGGATATGTAGATTTTGGAAGTCAATGCACATTGATTAAAGAGTCTGTTATGAATAAACTTACTTCGTTTCAAACATGGCAACTAAACGATCTGCCATCGCTTAAGGGTTTCGGAAATACTTGTGTTAGGTCCGTGGCTAAAGTTAACATTATGCTAATAGTGGATAATGCTAAAATTAACGTAGAAGCAATAGTTGTTCCTGATCATTATTTGAACTATGATTTACTAATCGGTCAAACTGCTACAGAGCAGCCACACGTGTGGGTATTTAAGTCTAGCACAAATTTATTTATAACTGATAAGCGAAATTCGGACGACAAACGTCTTGTTCTGAAGTCTTTTCAATCAATTACGGTAAGCGGTTGTGCGTCAGTTAAGGTGTTTAGTAATTTAAATATCTTTTCAGGTACCATATTTGTAGAGAATGGTTATCGGTTAAACTTTACTGTTGAGGTTGGTAGCTATGAAATTAAAAATAATCTTGGTTACTTAACAATAAATAATTATGAAGTTAAATTAATAAAAGGTCAGACTTTAGCTCGAGCTTTTGTTTATAATGTTAAAAATATTAATAGGATACAACAAACATTTAATAGAGTCCCTCTAGTGTTAGGTGATCTTAATATTGATGAAAATTTACATGACCATCAAAGGTTACAATTACTAAATACTTTAAATGAATACCGCGATTGCTTCGCTTTGGATTTGTCAGAATTAGGACAATCAACAGTATCTGAAATGGATATTCAACTGAATAAGGAACCAGTTGTTTATCGCCCGTATAGACTTAGTCATTCAGAACGAGAAGAGGTCAGATTACTAGTCGAGGAACTTTTAAAATACAATATAGTAAGGGAATCTCAATCTCCATACGCAAGTCCAGTATTGCTAGTAAAGAAAAAAACCGGTGATAAGCGTTTATGTGTAGATTATAGGGCCTTAAATAAAAAGACTATTAAACAGCACTATCCATTGCCACGTATAGAAGATCAAATTGATCGTTTAGCTGGAAACAAATATTTTTGTGCTTTAGATTTGGCGTCAGGGTATTACCAAATACCTTTAACAGAAAACAGTAAAAATAAAAGTTCATTTGTTACACCCGATGGGCAGTTCGAATTCAATAGAATGCCTTTTGGCCTAGCAAACGCGTCCGCGGTTTTTCAGCGAACTATCAATTTGGTCTTAGGGAACTTACGGTATAATATTGCATTAGCATACATGGATGACATAAGTTCCAAGTAAATCATTTGACGAAGGCATTGAAAGATTAAAAATTATTTTAGAAAAATTTAGAGAGGCTGGATTAACTTTAAAACCACAAAAGTGTTATTTTTTTCAAGGTCAAGTTGATTATCTAGGTTTTGAGATTTCTAGTGTGGGGATAAGGCCAGGTAGTAAAAAAATCGAAGCAGTTAAAACTTTTCCCAAACCTAAAGATGTATATAACGTAAGACAGTTTATAGGACTTGCTAGTTTTTTCAGAAGATTTATTAAAAATTTTGGCGAATTAGCACGACCTCTCACGTTTTTACTAAAGAAAAATTCTTCTTGGGTATTGTCGCATGCTCAAGAAGAATCATTTGAAAAATTAAAACATGCACTTGTATCAAGACCAGTATTGGCACTATACAATCCTAAATATGAAACTCAAATACATACGGACGCTAGTAAGCATGGTATAGGTAGTATATTATTACAGAAACAAACTGATGAACTTTTTAAACCAGTAGCTTATTATAGTAGACAAACATCTCCAGAAGAATCTCATTTTTCATCTTATGAATAAGAAACCCTTTTGGCATTATTAAGTTTAGGACCTACATCTTAGGATTAAGCTTCAATATTTTGGCATTAGTTAAGTTTAGGACCTACATCTTAGGATTAAGCTTCACTATCGTCACTGATTGTAACTCATTAAGAGCCACTTTTCTTAAGCGTGACATGATACCACGAGTAGCTCGATGGTGGAGCTTGATTCAGGAATACGATTGTAATATAGTGTATAAATCGGGTAAAGGTATGATTCATGATGCATTAAGCAGAAATCCGATGACAGAAAATGCTGGAATAATTAAAAATATTGACTCTTGTAATACTATGACTATAACGGACGATTGGTTAGCAACCGTGCAAATGGAAGATAGTGAAATTCAACGAACTAAAAATATTTTGTCTAGTGAGGACTTTAATAATATTGTAGAGGTACGCAAAAACTTCGTTCTAAAGCGTGATAGAGTATACAATAATACAACGGATTAAGATGGGTGGTGCCAAAAGGCTGCAGGTGGCAAATATTTAAAAAAAATCATGATGAAATAGGACATTTTGCATTAGAAAAAACATTAGATAAAATAAAACAAAATTATTGGTTCCCACGAATGCGAAACTTTGTAAAAAAATATATCAATTCTTGTTTAGAATGTGCTCACAATAAATTACCAGCAGGTAAAAAGCAGGGTTTCTTACACCCTATACCCAAAGAACCTGTGCCTTTTCACACCATCCATATTGATCATGTTGGGCCATTTGTTAGATCAAAAAGAAGAAATTGTTATATACTTGTTATTATTGAATCATTTACTAAATTTATCGTTTTAAGAGCTGTTAAAAATACTAAAACTAATTCCTCTATTGTAGTTTTAAGAGATTATTTTGGAACATTTGGCGTACCAAAACGGTTAATAAGTGACAGGGGAACATCATTTACATCGGCTAAATTTAAAGATTTTATCAATGAATTGGGTATAACTCACATTAAAAATGCCGTCGCTACTCCTAGAGCCAATGGGCAAGTAGAGCGATATAATAGAACGATTTTAGATTCAATAGCTTCTCAAAATCATGGTAAAAATGAAAAACTTTGGGATGAGTGTCTTTTGCAAGTACAATGGGGACTGAATAATACTATCAATAAAGGTACAGGTACAATGGGGACTGAATAAAACCATCAATAAAGGTACAGGTAAAACTCCTGCTGAAATTCTATTTGGATTAAGATTAAATGGTGTAAGTGACAGTAATTAGTTACTGAAATTAATGATGACATGATTAATGCAAATGTTGTAAATGTTAGTAGTGACACAATATCTAAAATTAGGGAGCAGGTAGATAATTATACAAAAGATTCACAAGAAAAACAAAAAAACAGTTTAATAGTAGAAGAATAGCTCCCCAAAAATTTAAAGTCGGGGAATTGGTCAGGGTAGAAAGGACTACGCACACGATAGGATAAAGTAGAAAACTTTTACCAAAATGCTTAGGACCGTACCGAATTACAAAGGTTTTGGATCATGACAGATATGAGGTAGAAGATACTCCTATTACAAAAAAAGGGACATTAAAATATAGGGGCATATTTTCTATTGACAAAATATATCCCTGGCTTTGTTTTAATAAAGATATTGATTCGGCAAGTGATGATGATGATTAATACACTTTTAATTTTGTCTTATTACATATGTAAAATAAATCAGTCATAAATATTAAATAAATAGTTAAGCTTATTTATTGGTTTATTTTTATTACTTAATTAAAAATGTACTTTGTTTCATATTAATAATATTGAAAATGCATTGTTATTAAAAAAAAATGTTTATATAAGTATATTGATTATTAACATTGATTGTATTTGACTAGAATGCAAAGTGGCTTTAATGTTACCAGAATGCAGTGTTTATTGTTATTATTATTACTATTTTTATTGTTTTTTATTTAATTTGATTTTATAAAGTAGTCGTTTAGTCTTTTGTAAATTATTTTCTCTAGAATTTTGGATAGTGTGGGAAGAACAGATATCGGGCGATAATTTCCAGGAAGAGACTTCGAACCAGCTTTGTGTATTGGGGTTACTTTGGCTATTTTTAAGTTTTCTGGAAATATTCCTTCAGCTAGGAGGAGGTTTAGGCAGTTGGTTAGGTTTGAGACTATATGATTTTTTATGCATTTCAGAGCCTTGATACTGATTCCGTCCAGACCAACACTTGTGCTAGAATCTAAATCATCAATAATTTTGGTGACTTCATCGGTAGTGCATGGTTCATATTGAAACATTGAGGCTTGGGACATGTCAGGATCAAGCCTCGGTAATGTGTGAGTAGTATTATTCTGGAATTCAGTCGGTATTTGGTTAGCTAAGTGAGTGCCTATATTTGTGAAAAAGTCATTAAAGGTCATTCACATATTTGAAATGGGTCCGAAATCAACTGTCCATTTTCAGTTTTGAGGTTCGGTGGAGCACAGCAGTTAATAGTATTGTTATTAGACAATGTTTTTATGAGATTCCACATTTTTTTGGATTTCTTCGTGTATTTTATAAATTCGCCGTGGAAGTAAGTTTCTTTTGTGATTTTAATTTGTTGTGCTATGATATGTCTTTTAGTTTTAAATTCTCTTTCTAGTTGTTTGTTTGTTGGATCTTGCTTGAGTTTGTGCCATAATGTGTTCCTTTCGTTTATTCCTTTTATTAATTATTTATTTATCCATTCTTTTCGTGGGGGATTTAATATTTTAGTTTTTTTGTGTTTTGTTCTTATTTATCATTTCCTATTTATCATTTCCATAATGTAATCGTTAAGCTTAAATATACATATAATATGTAAAGACAAACAAGAAACATCCAGTTAATTGGTATCTATATAAGTTATACGTTTCCGAATTACATAGTTCACTGCAATAAAACAAATACCTACCTTAAAAAAGATATATAGGCGCTGTTGTGTCTATGGAACAATAGAAATGATAACATTGTTTTTGCTAAGTGTAAGGCCCACGCCAGGAATGCACATTACAATATTACGTTGTTCCATTGGATTATTACAGGTGACGTCATTAGCAAGTTTTTAAAACTTTTTGTTAACTTTTTTTCTAATATCAGTGCTCTGTACGAACCCTTCGTCATCGCATGCGTTTAGGTATTCCGTTCAATTGTAGTTTTGTGACCTGGCTTACGTTTACTGGACCCTAGACTTTTTTCTTACGATTACTGGACTTGTTTGAGTATTGTTTTGACTACTAATGGCAAAAACGTATAGTGTAGAGTGTGTGTGTGTGCCTGGAAGCACTCTGGAGGGCTTGCCTGTGGTCTGGAAATTCTCGAGGTCGATGTTGCTGCAGTTTAACTTTTAAAAATTGGTGAGTACCTTCTACATATTTTGTTTATTTTTTTAAAGTATATTTACACTTTTAAAGAAACAATTTTTCAGTTTTATTTTAATACTAATTAAATAATCTGTCAAAAAATGTAGCACTGTCGCAGTAATTATTGCTTATTTTAAAAAATGCCATACAATAAATTAATACAATGGATTTCTTAGAAGAAGAAGTAGGTATAAATCGCATCGAACATAATATATTTAAAATCTTAATTTTTTTTTTAAATAACTTAGAATTTTAGTGTATATACAGGTGTGACCGCGCTGATTTTTACATAAGGTAAATACAGGATAGTTAGCTCATTTTGCTGAATGGAAATATTCCCTAATTTTTTTTAAAGAAACAAAAATGCATTCAAAGAATTTCTCTAATTCACTTGTAACTAACTTAAAATTAAAAAATAAACCCTCGTTATTTTACTATAGGTACTCGTATAACGTTTTATTGAATTCAACCCCTGAAGGTGTAAAACGGGGGTTCAAAATTTGTCTGAAGAAATTTAATTAAATGAATTTACTTAATTTTGGACATAATATACTCGGATAAACAAATAAACGAATACATGTTTCTGGGTTTTAAAAAAAATCAACAACTAAGGGAGTGAAACAGGAGTTACAAGTTAATATGCAAATTAAAAAAAAAAAAATTAAATTTACTTTGTTGATAAGACTTGAACAATCCCTTCTAATATTATAAATGCGTAAATAACTCTGTATGTCTGTCTGTCTCACTTTCATGCAAAAACTGCTAAAACGGTTAAAAAGAAATTTGATACGCATACGCAATAAAACGTAGCCCATGTCCTTTCTCAGGCTATCTATTGTAAATGGTCAAAAAAGGGTGAAACGTAGTATAAAAGTATTGTCATTTTTAGAACTGAAAGCTTTAAAAACGTTTTTATTAGGTAATAATTTCATAAATAAATATGGTATTAAAATTTTTGTGATTGTGATTGTTCCACTTTCATGCAAAAACTACTAATCAGATTTAATGAAACTTTGCAACAATGTAGCTTATTCATCAGAATAACAGGCTATAAATTTTCAAATGGAAGGTAAAAATTCAAATTTTACGCGTACGAAGTCGCGGGTAACAGCTAGTCTACAATAAATAGCTAGTTAAAATATTAACCCTACATACAAATTTGCTTTAGAAACGTTTTTGCTTTAGAATCTCCTCTACGATTATTTTCTAGCATTCCATAAATATAAATCATATGCTTAATAAGTTTGCATTCCTAACTCTATTTCCGATTGGGTTCACAAACAAACACTAAACTGCGTCCTATTTTAATAATAATTAAAAGTATCATTTTAACTTGCAGATAACATGGAACCTATGCCATCAACAAGTTTCGACACCAGTCATAGACCTAATCGCGATGACTCTATTGAAAACGCATTATCAGCGATATGTTCACCGGGCGTGTCACCTGTTTATGATTTGGAGGCGCAGGAGACTTTGAATGAGGATGATCTCTACGGCATATTATCAGGTACGGTATATTTTACGAACTTACACATTTTTCAAAAAACTCCAGCTGTCATAGTTACAACACCAGCTACAGATTACATTTATGTACCTTTTTGACATTGATAAGTGTTTTGTATGGACCCAAATTGTTTTTTTTTTCATTCCAGGTGATGTCGATCACCTTCTCAATAATGAAAGTAATGAAACTGGCGACGAACAGGATGATAATCCTCAAGATAACATTGAAGATGATGCGGATGAAACAATCAACGATTGGAGCTTTCGAAATCCATATTCCCAGAACTTTATTAATTTCCAACAAAGAAATGGTTTGAAAATGGAGATAAGAAATAAAGAACCAGTGGTTTTTTTTTGATATTGCACAACTTAATGAATCTTATTTTAACTTGTTCCAACCGATACGCATCAAAGATTATCGGCGGAAATCTCAAAACTTTTAGTAGAATGAAAGACTGGCGACCGATAACTCTTGACAATTTAAAGACTTTAATAGGTCTCATAATACACATGGGAAATGTAAAAATGAACAGATTAAATGATTTTTGGAAGTCTCATTACCTGTTCCAATCTAATATTTTTAAGCAACACATGCCTAGAGACAGATTTTTAAACATTTTAAGAGTATTGAATGTGCAAGAAGAAGAAGGTAACGGAAGTATTAAAAAAATCAAAACGTTAATTGATTCATTTAATCGGGTAGTGAAAGATATTTACTATCCATCAAGGGAATCGGCCATAGATGAGTCCTTAATGCTTTGGAGAGGTAGACTTTCATTTAGGCAGTACATTAAGTCAAAAGCCAATCGTTATGGCATAAAATTTTATATTCTGGCCGATGATTTGGTGTGTGCCAAAAACTGCACATATATGCCGGGGCAAAAGATCAGCTTGTAGGACGACGTGGTCATGCAGAAAAAGTAGTCAATTTATTAAAAAAAAAAGTTCAGCGAATTGCAAGTTTAAAGCCTTATCTGATTGAGACTGTACCTAATACCCATTTATATTATTATATTTATTTTATTTGTTTGTCATTTAAGTTGTTGATTTTTCGTTTAAGTCTATATTATATAATATTCAGGCTCATATATCAGTATATATATATATATACTGATATATAATATCTATATATATATATATACAGGGTGACCTGAAATTCGATACATTTCGAAGACAGAAAGTAGACCTCATTTACAGTAATATTTTTTATGGCATCCCCTATCCGAAAGTTGATATTTACAAAGTTATTGAAATTTCAAATTTTTTTTCTTTATTTTCGACTTTTTGACTTTGACATGACGTATTTTTAAAAATGTTTGTCTTTTTAGTGATTTTTTTATGTATTTTAACCGTCAATGAGTCAAATATTATTTTTAAGGAATAAATAGGGATAAACTAAGCGAGAATTTTTTATTATGAGTCATGAAACAGAATTTTCTTTTAAGAAAAATGCACATTTTTCTTAAAAACAGGTGATTTTCTTAAAAAAAATTATGATACAATGCGTACAAATACCTTAAATAACTTTCTTATCTCATAAGTTTCCAAAAAAGGTACAAATATGTACATAAAAATATGAACATGTAATAAACAAAGACAAAACAATCATCAGGTAACGTTATCTCAAGAATTCCTCTACCTGAGGCGACCTTTTTTTTCAATTGTTTCCTTTGTTCAAACTTCGGGATGTTTCGGCTACTGTCGTCGCGGCCCTTTGTCAATGAGTTACTGACTGGCTTAGAGAGCAAATTGAGTAGCTAATATTAGTTTTAAGTCAACTATTGCCGTGTACGGACGTATTGTTGCTTTAAACTACACCCTTACTTCTACTTGTGATTTTTTTGTATCGCGATGGCTGCTTTTGAGTACGATGAATACGCTGACATCTTGTTTTGTTACGGACTTTGTAATGGTAATGCTGCTGCTGCACGAAGAACATACGTTGAACGTTTTCCGAATCGACGAGTGCCAAACGTTAGAGTGTTTTCAACAACATTTCGACGAATTCAGGAAAGCGGCCGTGTTGATAGAAGACGTGGCGATTCAGGCAGACCTCGTTTGTATGCTCCAGAAGAAGAAGAAGAAGAAATTTTAACACTTTTTCAAAATGATCCTTCTATTTCTACAAGAGCGGCAGCTAGAAGACTTGGATTGAGTCAATGGAAGGTGTGGTTTACAGTACACACAGCGCGTCTACATCCATTTCACTACACACCTGTCTAAGCGTTGGAAGAGGGAGACCCGGTTAGAAGAATGGAATTCTGCCGTTTTATGATAAATGCAGACATGGAGGATCGCAATTTCTTCTCAAGAATATTGTGTGTGTGTGTGTAAATATCAACTTTCGGATAACCCAAGAAAAATATTACTGTAAATGAGGTCTACTTACTGTCTTTCAAAGGAATGTATCGAATTTCAGGTCACCCTGTATATATATATATGCAAGGAAATTATTTCTTTAGTTTGTCAGTAAACTGTTTCCGTTTACCTATGTATTGTGTAGATGGCGCTGACGCTGTAATAGTGGCCAACTCTTTTCTTAAAGCAGCCTGACTTTGACAGATAAAATAATTTATCGTGAATAAACATTAATTATAAAATTACTTAGTAAATAAATAAGAAATTGACTATTTAAAATAATAAACTTTAAATGTCGTTTCTTTGTTTTTCAGGTAGGATAATATTGTTTACAATAAACGATGTAAATATTACTAAGTGTACAAGTTATTAAAATAAAATCTGTTTTTCAGAGCAACACAATTGTTTATTTTGAATAGGTATCCAATTCCTGATAGATATCGTCTTATAAAACGACATTTCTAGTGATAAAACAAGAAGAATGGAAAAACTAAGGTTTAAGTTTGAGGTATTGGGGTCCACGGATGGAAAAACAAATATAATATGCATAACCTCAATTGAAACACCGGATGGCAGTATTTTTGCGATTCCGGATAGATATCGTCATATATATATATATACAGGGTGTATATATGTACATTGTTTACAATCGCAATAATTATAATTGGAATAATTTTAATAAACCAATAATTTTTTAAATTGAGAATCGAATTTTATTTCACTCGAGTGCGAACCCTTAGCATCATTCAAAAATTTTAAAATTTTTGCGAAAGTCCGGGTACGGAGACAGGGTTGAATCTGGTTCAACTCTCCGGCTATTAACTGACCAAATAGAACATTCCGTTTATCTTCATGTTCAATATTTTGAGTTACAATTTTGCAATCTTCACATGAATGCTGACATGTTACATATTTTTTTAATTTGCTTTAGTTGTAACATTATATTTTGTCTTACGTTGCGGTGACAATAATGACTGAGACATATTAAGATCGTTCCAATCTCCAGTATCACCTAATATGTTGGGTGACCAAGGACGTTTTTTATCTGGAAAATTAAAAAATAAGACGTGAAATACTTAATATATCTAAGTATAATTTAGTACACACACGTATATCCCATTAACAAAGTTGTAATAAAAAAATAATAATATATGTAAATAATAAAATTATCTCAAAATTAATTAATACGATGATGTTATACGATATATTTAAAAAAAAAGATAGAAACAAAAAAATATGCATATATTCCCTACTATCTCAAATCTCAAAAAAAAATCATAATGTTATCATACTTATTTTCAGGTTATTAAAAATATTATTTAAAAAGTTGATATTAATATTAGCTATGTGTGATCTGCGTAATATGCTTACGGAAATTAAGAAAAGGTTTGCCACCCCTGTTATTAATTTGTTATTAATTTATACTGATAATTTTACTATTCTTATCACTTAAAACTAAAATATATGAGATGTTAGTCAAAAAAAGAAGGATAATTTATTTAATTAATACAATTTACTTACCATTTCTCGCCATATTCATCCAATTTTTGACCATATAACAATTGAAGCCCAATAACTTCACACAAATAATAATTTATGCCGTAAGATTAATTTTTACGCCAAATACGCTCTTGAACACACCACACGTTTGACGTAACTGAAGATTTTCCAATGAATTTAACGTCATAATGATTAATTTTTTAATAGTGTGCTGAAAAGTGAAAACGCCGATCGGCATTTTATTATTACCCTTTGAGGTGCGAAAGACGCCCATCGGCGTCGCGACGAAAACCGACCCCGCACCTGGGTAATAAATGTAGTTTTATTGCCTCATGGAATGGGTTAATACTGATTTTATTATTGTTACAGATTTCTAGAGAAGTATAATTTACGAGGTGTAATAGTGTGCATTGACTGCACCCATATTGCAATACATAAACCCAGGAGGAACATATATTTTTCAATAGAAAAGGATGTCATTCCTTAAATGTTCAGATGGTAAGCATCAACTTATTACATTATTAAGGTATTAAATGAATTATTCATATTATGTAAGTAAACTTAAACCGTGTCCATACATAATCTCGCTCGTTCATTCAAAAACCGAAATAACTCAAAATTCTCGTTTTCCGAGTTTTCGTAATAAAGTGAATTATCATCGTCCGGAGAATACGATCAGTGTTACAGCCAACTTCATCCGTTGAAAATGAAAGAGACAGGTGACTGTCGTTCTCTTTTTGATGCACGCGCATGAACATGTTGATTCCGGTAAAGTGATCGAACTCAGTGATGCGCCGGCTCTGCTCGAGGTAAGACCACGGAAGATTATTGTTAAAGTGAAATAAAACGAAATAGATCACTTTTTTACTACCAGGTAATTATTTTATTTACTTTGTTTCATTTTAAAAGAGGTTTTTATCGGATTTAATTCATTTTATGAGGAATCAGTGCTTTTATTCTGTAGGTAAAATTTAAGATTATTTCACTTTTTTATAGATTTTAATGTACTTTATAAAGATATTATTTCATTATTTCAGTACAATTTATTGTAAACTAAGTAATTGTTTGTAATCCTTCTCTTTACTTTTCAATGACACCAAAAATCTATTTTCAATGTCACAGTTATTTCTCTTTCGTAATAAAAATATGAATTTAATTTTAATACACGTATTGAAACAAGATAAAAAATTCGATAAATTTTTAAACTATTTTACCTATTGAGTAACCTACTTTGTTTTTTTTTAGAATGACGTCGTCTTCAAGGGCAAGAAAAATATTGGGTTTAGTTGTGGATAATTCTAATAACTTTGCGGTGACTAATTATGAATACAGTACCAATAACCCTTCTAAGCATGAGGTAGGTACCTACCGAATTTATAATTTTAATGTTATTAATTATTTTATTATATTGACTTAAAAAGAGAATCTTAGGATAAATGTATAATAATATTATGTAGCTAACTAAATTTGTAGGTACATAATATTATATACTTTAGTAAAACAGCCTTACCTTTTCTTCCTGTCTCGTGAGTGGCGACCTACGCGTACGCTAGATTGAATTACTAATTAATATTATGATGAATGACCTACCTACCTTACTTATCGTCTTATGTATTTTTTAGCTACAAAATGACAATATTATCCCCACTGTAACAGAAAACTTCGATAAAATAAGGGAAGAAGCATGTAGAACAGTAAGTACCTAAATATCATTAATTTGGTGCTCCAGCCGCAGGTCGCAGATTTGAGTCCAGCCGAATGAACAAAAAGTTTGCCGTGTTCCTGTGTCATGGATGTGTACTAAATATGTTTATAATATAATAAAAATCTTAAAGATATATTGTATAGTATCTAAGTTTTATGTACTTAGCGTTTTCTGGTACCTGTAACACAAGTTCTTCGGATACTTATCACAGGCCTAGTCTTACGTGGAGTGAAACGTCCAAAACGTTAAATAACAATACCCAATTAATGTATTTCTACCTAACTTACTAAAATTTAACTTTTCAATAGGCTGTAGTAAGTACCTTTCTCCTTATCTACACTGATCTATTTTTATTTTATGTTAATTACAGACGACACAGCATTGCGAATTTAGTCAATCAAACAAACCTTTGGTGCCTTATGAGGATAGTGATAATATTACCTTATCTGACATTGAAAATGCAGAGCATAGGGCTCGCCGATCTTCATACAGTAGTAGTTCATCCTCTACGTCATCTTCGAGCTCCTCTAGCAGCTCATCGTCATCAAGTTCAGAAGATTCAATGAAACTAACTGGTATTCAGGCACTTACTGCTAACCATGTTACTATTGAAGAGACCGATGACGATGGTGTTATTGAAAACACTCCTCCACATGGACAGTTTCTTGAGAATAGACGTATTGTAAGTTATAACTTATTATTACACTATGAATTACCGTAGTCAGCCGTCCTTCCTTATAAGGAAGGACGGCTGACTGACATAATATATCATTATGTTTATTATAGGACTTAATTTTTTTCTTTCAGGCTATAAATGATCACCCTAGGATATTTAAAAATAAACCAAATTATTATATACCTCCTATGTACACTGATGAGAGCGAGATTGACTTAAGTGATTCAGATCCAACTTTCGTAAACACTGAGCCTAGGAAAAAGAAAAATTATTTTTTTAATACATCAAGCTCTTCTTCTACCAGTTCCTCAACTTCCAGACCAGTTTTGAAAAGAGGGCGAAAACGTAATAAAAATCCATCCCAGTGGAAACAAAATAAAACTAAACGTATGCGTTATTAAGGAAAGTCATATCAATCCATGTCAAAAACTAAGAAGATTATTCCAGCTCGGTGTCTAAAAGAACCCTGCAATGAAAAATGCAGGCTTAAATGCACTTCAAAAATAAATACAAATGACCGCTATGAACTCTTTCGGAATTTCTGGAGTTTGGCAAATTTAGCAGAACAAAGAGCGTACATAAGTGCAAGTATGACTGATGTGCAGACTAAATATAAATACACAAATGCAGAAACACCAAGGCACAATAATAAAGCATTTCATTTTAGGGTGCACGACAGCATTATTAGAGTTTGTAAAACTTTTTACAGGGCCACATTAGATATCTCCGATCGGATGATATTTACAGTACAAAAAAGAATAATAAGCAACGATTCACTTACTGACCGAAGAGGACAACACAGTAACCACAAAAGAATGGCCCCACAATTAAAAACAGCAATCATGGAGCACATTAATTCAATTCCAAAAATCGAGTCACATTATCAACGGGCTTCTACAACAAGACAATATATAGATGGTAGTAAAACTATAAAAGATTTATACAACGATTTTAAAGTTCAGCAACAAAAAGTTAACAAAGAGGCGGGTACTTATAAATCATACTATAATATATTTACAACTGATTTTAATTTGTCCTTTTTTCAACCCAAAAAAGATCAATGTGATCTCTGCAACTCATACAATAATTCTAACCCTGATCAAAAAAAAGATTTAGAAGGGAAATATCAGACACATATAGAAGAAAAGAATTTTAGTAGAGCTGAAAAGGAAAATGATCGCAAAGAGATTAAAAAGAATTTGCGAGTGGCTGTATATGATTTAGAGGCGGCGTTGCAATGCCCAAAAGGCGACACATCCTCCTTTTATTATAAATCAAAACTTAATTGCTATAATCTAACCATAACCGAGTTAACACCAAAAGAATCTAAGGTAGCCTACAAGAACGTACATTGCTATTTTTGGTCAGAGCGTGATGCGAAACGTGGTGCTACCGAGATAGGTTCATGTGTATGGTCATACCTAAAGGGTTTAGGCGATGAAGACGATGATGATAAGGAAGTTATATTCTACTCCGACAATTGTTGTGGACAGAATAAAAATAAATATATAACATCCCTATACTTATTTGCTGTCCAAAATTTAAACATTAAAAGCATAACGCATAAGTTCTTGATAAGGGGCCATACGCAAAACGAGGCAGACAGTGTTCATAGCCTAATAGAAAGAGAAGTTAAGAAAAATTTAAAATCGGGTCCTATAATATATACACCCGACCAATATATAGCTTTAATAAAAAATGCCAAAAAATCTAAACCTCCATTAGTAGTTCATGAAATGAGTTTTAATTCATTCTATGATTTAAAAAGGCTGCAAGAGGAATGGGGTTATAACTTTACAACTAATACTAATGGAGCAACTGTGAACTGGAATGATATCAAAGTTTTAAAAATAAACAAGGAAGACCCTACTACTTTTTTATATAAAAACTCATATAAAGATGAAAACTACCTAGAAGTTAATGTAAGAAATAAAAGAAAAAAAATGAGGTCAACTAATGAATTAATAACCCTTCAAGCAGCTTACTCCAGTAAAAGAAATAAGTGAAAATAAGAAAAAAGATTTAAAAGAACTTATTACAAAAGCACTAATTCCATCATATTATTCAGGGTTTTATAATTCATTTCTGTAATTAACTAATAAGTTAGATTTTTTTGAAAGATCTCATTTAATATTTTTTTAGTTTACTATATTTTATAATGGTGATAGTAAGTAAGAAAACCTATAACATATTTTTTTAAATTATTATTTTATTTCGACAAAAATCTAATTTTTAACTTACTATAATTGTGATTCTAATATATTTGATTTGATATATTAATATCAAATATTGATGATTATTTCATGGTTTTGTTTCGAATCTTTAAGACTGCAGTTAGTCTAGTTTGTTGTTTATTATTATAATGATTACTATGCATACGTATGTTCCTATACCGTACCAAAAAAATAAGTTCTTTTTTTATGTCCAATGTAACTTTTGATTTTTGAAAATAAAACTTACCTACCTAAACCTAAACCTAAACCTAATAAACTTCTTAATAAGACGTTTTTAAGAAGTTTATTGGGTAATAAACTTATTAATAACGTTTTTTATTTCAAGGAAAAGTTTTACGTACTTATGTTTCTATTTTAAGTTTAGTAAATTTAAAACAGAAACATAAGTAAATATTTCTCATTTGTTGTATTTCATTTAAATCAAAAACTGATAAAAAGCTATATATTTCATCTATTGGCACTTTGGATTTCATAGTAAACTGCATCATTTTTAATTTCCCCATGTTGATCGAAATTATTTGATGGTATTTTTCTTTTTAAAATGAAATAAGTACAAACTTTATTTTAAAAATCGTTTTAAAGCTATGTTCTTTTATTAACTATGATCTAATTTATATTGCTTTTATAGCTTATTAACTGCCCTATTTATATCTACCTTTAGAATTCATTAAAACCATTTAGTTTAAATTTCACGATAAATTGAAGTTGACTATCCAAATAATTAAAACTTTGTGAAAAGTGAAAAAAATGAGTTATTTCGGTTTATGAATGAACAAGCGATCTGTCCTACTTTTGGGGTTGGTTGGGGCAGTCTAGGTTTGACATTTTGACATCTGCTTTTCGCAGTATCATCCTTAGGCTACGGTCCCACGAGAGTTTTTTGTGGTCGCTACAAAAAAGACAGCACTGTAAATAGAACTCTACGCTAGTACAATAGACCTGAAAATCGCAGTATCAAGTGTCAAATTTCACAGCTCTACACGTTTTCAGCTCTATTGTACTAGCCCAGAGTTCTATTTACAGTGCTATTTATTCTGTCGCGACCACAAAAAAACACTCGTGGATACGAGGGTTTAGAGTTGTAAAATATAATATGGAGAGGCCCTATTCTACTACAGATAGGTACTTCCATTGATGATGCTATTATGTACCTATATGAAATCGATACATAAATATCAAACATCATATGGTTGTCTCCTTATAAAACTATACAATAATACGGATTGTGTCGAGATAGTTAATAATTTGTCATTACGAATTTTAGAAACATTTTTCTGTATTGTCAAGATATTCCTAATTAAAACGTAGTCTATTCCAAAATATTCATAAAGTAATTTACTAAAATTCAATAATTTCCTCTAGTTTGCAGTATCATTTTCCAGAATTCATTAATTACTTGAAATTAAAAGTTAATGTTTTATTGCATTTTTAGATATGTGATTATAATAATAAGTGTAAACGCTAAATTTGGTGGAGCTACACTTGACTCACATATGGTCGGCGAGTCATGTGGAGACGTACATGCAAGAACTCCACGCAAGAGGTGAACGTGTTTGGTTCTTAGGTAAGACATTCTTTATTAGAAAATATTGTAAATACCTAAGTAAAATAGCGATTCTGTAAAAATTTTTTTTCAGGCGATTCGGGTTACCCACAACGGCCCTGGATAATGGCGCCAATATTGAACGCGAGTCCAGGATCCCGGCAAGAAATCTATACTCAGCGCCATGTTTAAGCCTGATCAAGCATTGAGCGCTGCTTCGGCTTACTTAAAGCGCGTTGAAGGTGTATGCTTTGAGATAGAGTTCTTTACTATCATCCTGAAATAGCTAGTAAAATAGTTAATGCATTTTGTGTGTTGCATAATATTGCATTACATGCAAAGTTACCACCACCTCCACCATGGGATATACCAGAGGACCCTCAGGATGATAGTGAAGATCTTGACTTGGAACACACCACCCCTAATGACAAGTTATTCCGTGGCAGGGCCATGCACAATTGCTTGATCAATAGGATGAACTGACATTTTGTCAGTTCGCCCTATTATATGTTTATAATATGTGGTGGTGGGTTAAATTTTGCTAGGAAAGAATAAAAAAAAACAATTTTTATTATTAAGATAAACCGTTTATTAATGTTAATTAATAAATTGAAATGTAGATTCTCCAAATGAAGGGAAATATAAGGTTTGGTAAAATCAACTATGGATATTTTGGGTATATGATCTACTGCTCATATAAAGACATTTAGGCTACAAATTAGTTTTGTTATTCGTAGCATTTAGGCAAAAAAAATTATAATACTCAAAGTAAAAAAATCATCTCAAAATGGATGAATCTCCGCTCAACGCAAACTCGCCAGTACAACAATTATTTTTCTGCCTAAATGTCTATATATCAGTATTAGATTATATGGCCAAAATATCCGTAGTTGATTTTACTAAACTTTATATATTCGCCTTGCAAACTTGCAATGCAACTTGCAATTGCAACTTAATGTTAGCATTTTGTGTTGTGAGAGAACTGCTATATTGTAATTAATTAAATAAACTAACAAAACAAAAAGAGTATGACGCGGTGACAGCAGGACAGTGGCGTGCACAGGATTATGACACTGGGAATGCGGCGAAGTACTCGGTCACAAAAACTTTTTCGTTTATAGATTTTTAGCATAGCTACAGCCAAGCGACGGATCTCTAAGTCGAAACCATGCCAACAGAGCAAGTCTTATATGTACTACTATTCATGTACATCTTCTACGGCAACGCAGACAAAACAGCGATCGATCGTCGCGGCGGAAGAAGTTCTAATAAGTAAAATAATAAGCATATTTTAAAATATTATAACTATTCACCAGTCAGCTTCAATTTTCACATATTAAAGGTTCCGGTTACTTGAGATTACTATATCCCGATGTAAATTACTAAATAATATGCAAGGAAAACAATATATTTAATCTTGTGTACACAACCACACAGCCAGCTACACGTTTCATAACTTTTAACATGAAATTTTCGAGTTACATTATTTTTTTGCTGGTTTAATTTTTGTAACTCGGGTATACACCTACCTTTAGACAGAATGTGAATCTTTTCACTGAATGACAATTGTGAGAACTTGTTATTTTTAATTTTTAATAAACACATTTTCAAAACAACAGTCAAATAACATTTTAAAAAAATCGACCAAATCACTAGTAAAAGCTAATCACTACAATTATTATAGAAACTCAGTAATAAACTGTTAAATGTACACACTTTCAAATGTTAAAATGAAAAATCTTTAAAGAAAACTATAAATAAAGGAGCGATTAAGGGCTCCTTCTTCCTCAAATACCGTTTTTAAAATCAATACGAATCAGTATAAAATAGTCGCAAAATTCTGAAAAAAATATATGTTTTAGTTGAGGATCTAGCAGAGTGAAGTTCGCTTTCATTTTCACAATCAGATAAAGTTCGCTCTATAGAAAAAAAATCCAAAGTTGTTTCTTTTTAAATTTTATTTTCAATATTATGCCTAAAATAATAAATTTATTGACCTAATTTTTATACCAGCCTTTATATAAATTATTGATCTAGTGAAAATCGCTAAAATGGATGTTGTAGTGTTATTTTCCCAAATATGATGTCTAAATACCTACAAAATGAGCGTGCGCCGCGACTTTGCGGGCTTCGTTAGTCGCGTGGTGGCGCTCACGGACGACGGACTTGCGCCACTCTCTACCTGACGTGCGACGTGTAGTGATTATTTCGATAATAAACAGCAATATAGATCACGAGACTGAGATTGCTTGACGACGCAATGGCTAACAAACACAATAAACGAAAAAAGTCATTACGAGTTATATCAAGAACAAACAGGACCAATGCATTAAAAAGAAATGGAAAGTAAGTACATTACTTGCACGTACATGTTTATTCATTTAATTATTTATTGTTTCTTATTTATTATGTAGGAGTAGGAATCTATCTTTTTCTCTCAAAATATTGCTTAGGTACTTTACTTATTGTGTTACTTACTACGCACTTCGTTCGTTCTTATTTGAGAATGTACTATTTAGGTATTTTATTTCTATTTTATTTATTGTCTTCCTACCCGAAGTTCCTTGCCGTAAAACATTACCACGGAAATATTATCTATATACTGTGACATTAAGAAATCATCCAGTGCCACAGTATAAAAGGAAGTAGTATAACCATAGAAAAAAATATTATTTAAAATTTAAATAAACTAGTTGCTTTTGAAATAAAAACTTTGCCGTAATCGTAATCAGATATAGTGTACCGAAATCTACACGACCATAATATTTTACAATAGTTAGTAGGTACTAAGATTATTTTTAAAAAGATTGTTACATGTTATACGTAGATATCTCATTAAATGTAAATTACTTAGTTAACGTGCCACCAATATTTTTCAATTGTAATGATTTTTCTTTTCAATAATTTCAGCGCATTGAGACCTGGTACTAAAATAGATGCTTTGACATCAAATACAGGCATCGATGAGCAGTACGCGTAAGT
This sequence comes from Phengaris alcon alcon, assembly GCA_037179445.1. Lineage (NCBI taxonomy): Eukaryota > Metazoa > Arthropoda > Insecta > Lepidoptera > Lycaenidae > Phengaris > Phengaris alcon. The sequence continues at coordinate 659,575 of JAYRCH010000705.1, forward strand.
ACAATACATACTTGTTTATTACCTACCAGCCATTGCCCGCGACTCCGTCCACGTAGACTCTCAAGGTTCCACATGACGGAGACCAGCTATCACAATGAAATATAGTTTTTCTAATGGCCTGTATAAAATTGCTTCAGTAGATCCAGAGATGAGCGCGTATATACAAACATACATATTTTTTTTAAATCATTGATTTGCATTCTATTGGTGTTTTTGCCTCCCCCGCCTCAATTTTATGAAAATATATTCAACTGTTTCTACTGTTTTATTATTTGTATATGTCACCGTAAAATTGTAAAATCCGTTAGATTGTAATATAACTAGAGATATTATAATATGTCGACAGATTGTCAAATAAAAATTTCTCCGTATAATTTTACGCATTATTTTTTCTTGTAATAATTATTATGAAAAACTAAAAAAATATGGCGGCACGGGGTACATGCCGTTTAAGTATGCAAACAAATTAAAAAGCACAGATTTTGTTGTCACATTGAAAAGAACCACCATGGCCATAGATTTACTACGTAACAGATAGTAACTTTTACCGTAAAAGATACTCCCTCACTGAAACGCTTTATTGGCATAAAATTTATAAATGATTTTTGATTTTTTTAGAGAAATGAAATACGGCGATAAATCGAATTCTATTGTGGACCATGACACTGTCAGTCTAGCAAGTGGATTTGAGGATACTGAGTAAGTTTCATATGCGGTGCATTGTACTTATGTATATGTCCGTATAGCTGGCCTCAATTATTTTATGTGTTACAAAAAATCTAAAGTCGCTTATTGTTGCAGAAAAACTAGTCAAGATGAACCTCTACTCGTAGAGTCTGAAGAAAATCAAGAAAACGAGTTTCAACCAGTGTCAGGAAGACGCATCATTGATATCAATTACTTGTTAAGTCAGTTACAAGAAAAAGCACGTCACAACAATTTATTTGACTGCAAATTGGGAAATTTCCAGCTAATTAGTGAAAAAAGGATTGGTCTTCTGTCCGTATTTAAATTTGAATGCAATATGTGCAAACAACTTTGCCTTATAAAATCTGAAAATACTGACACAGATATAAATGCGAATATTGCGGATACCACTGGTATATTAGCATCAGGAATTGGTTACTCGCAATTGGAAGAGCTTTTTTCCGCCATGAATATTCACATATTTTCTAAGAATCGTTACAATAAACTGCAGGAACAAGTTTACGATAGTTTTGAAATTACAGCAGCCGAATCTATGAAATCTGCTGCTGAAGAAGAAAAAGAGATAGCTATCGCAGAAGGTCGCACCAAAAATGGTATACCAGTAATTGATGTTTTCGTCGACGCTTCTTGGTGTGCTCGATCTTACGGATCAAACTATAAGGCTGCGTCTGGAACTGCAGCAATTATTGGAAGAAGAACCGGCAAAATTATTTTCCTAGCAGTCAAAAATAGATATTGTCTTGTGTGCGCTCGTGCAGAAAACAAGAATTCTCCACCTAACGAGCACAAGTGTTACAAAAATTTTAATGGTTCATCATGTTCTATGGAAGGCGAAATAATAACTGAAGGGTTTCAACAATCTATTCCAATGTATGGCATTATTTATAAAAGAATGATTGCAGATGGTGATGCCTCGACATATTCGAAGGTGTTAAAAGCAGATCCATATAAATCCCAGAATATTACAGTGGAAAAAATAGAATGTAAAAATCACATTCTGCGAAATCTGTGCAAAAAATTGCGAAGTTTAATTACAGAGACAAAATTTCCCCTGACTCATAGAAAAACTTTGACTAACCTAAAAGTAATGTCCATGAGAAAAGCAATAGTCAGATCAATTGAACACCATAATACATCAGAAAATACGAAAGATTTAGCTATAAAGATGCTTCATAATGATATTATCAATTCTATATCACATGCATACATACGGAGATCACAGAATGTGTCAGGATTATAACTGTGATAAAGAAAAAGTTTTTTGTGATGGGTTGAAATCTATTAAAAATTCAACATTTATTTTCCGCCTTAACTCAATAATTTCAAACGTAGCTGCAAAATCACGAAGTTTAGTAGAAAATGTAAATACGAATATTGTTGAATGCTTCAACAATGTCATAGCAAAATTTATAGGCGGTAAACGCATTAATTTTGCCTTGAAACAAGGCTACCAAGGGAGAGTCTCTGCTGCGGTGGTATCGTTTAATGACAAGGCAGCAATATCGCATGTGTTTAAAACATTGATGAATAAAAGTCAGTCAGCAACAGGTCTAGCGGGAAGGGCAGAAGTTGTGGCAGCAGCAAACCCTGTGGCAGTGGAAGACCCAGCAGGGTTGATGGAATTTGTGACAGCAGCAGGCCATGTGGCAGCAGAAGACCCAGCAGGATTGGTGGAATTTTTGCCAACAGCAGACCCTGTGACAGGAGCAGGCCAAGCAGGATCGGTGGAAGTTCTAGCAGCAACAAGCCCATCAGTATTGGCGGAAGATGTGGCAAAATTAGAGCCAGCCGGATTAGCAGAAGTTGTGGAAAGGAAAAGAGAAAGAGAGAGGATCCAGAAAAGAAAAAGCAGTTTAAAAAATTCAAAGCTAATCAAAAAGATTGTGACAGAATCAAAACAGAAACAAAATGATTATGGCCCTGCTAGTTCTGATCCAGATATGTCTCAATTTGATCTAGAAATAGCTAAAAAAGAATTTCTTAAAAATTTAAAATCTCTTACTTCTGACAGAGATGCAATCGAGCGCAATACAATATTACAAAGAGACAGTAGTGAATGGTTGGAAATTCGTAAAAACCTAATTACTGCCTCTAATTTGGCCCTGTTTGCAAAAGACAAGCATCAAAGGACACCGCACCGCTGGTAAAAAATATATTATATAAATCAAATATATGTCATGTTGCATCCATTGCCCATGGTATTGAAAATGAGCAGCAAGCGTTGCAGAAAATTCAACAGCAAAAAAATGTGTCTATTGAGCCCTGTGGACTGTTTATTGATAAAGATTTCCCATTTATTGGTGCTACGCCAGACGGGCTCATTGGAAATGATGTTCTAGTTGAAGTAAAATGTCCCTTTTCGGCGTCAAAAATTGGCTTGAGAAAAGCTATAGAAGAAAATAAAATCCAGATATTAAAATATAATAAAAAGACACATACTGTAACAATCAACAAGAAAAGTAATTGGTATTTTCAAGTGCAAGGACAACTGCATGTAACAGGGCGACGGCAATGTCTATTTGGTATTTATGCAGGAGAAAAAGAACCAGTACACATCGAAAGTATTGAAAAAGATGACGAATTCTGGAAATCAAAGATGGAATCCAAATTATCACATTTTTACCATAAATGTCTACCGCCAGAAATTATCAATCCCAGACAGACTCGTGGTATGTCTATACGGAGTCTTACACTTGAAGAATACGAATCCACGGAAAGTAAAGAAAATGAGAAACCTTTATCGGACAACATTCCTAATTTACAATCAGGTCCTACTTCGTTACCCACGGAGCAGTGCCATGAGGAGCTTGACCTTAGTCCTGATAAAAATACATGTGAAACTTTGGGTAAAAATATGAATACATCGGTCGAAGAAAATGGGTCTGGACTTAGCACTAGAAATCTAAATTTTTATGAATATTAATTAAAAAGGAGTACTTAATTGTAACACTTATTGAATCAAAAATAAATTTTTAATTATCAACAAAACAATTGTGTTTGTTTTATTCATTGTTTGTATTGTATATATGTCACCGTAAAATTGTAAAAGCCGTTAGATTGTAATATTAACTACTAGAGAGTATTAAAAACTCGACAGATTGTCAAATACAAATTTCTTCTTACACACACACACATTATTTTTCGTTATATGGTAATATTTACCGTAACGATTGATTAAACGGCATGTTCCCCGTGCCGCCATATTTGTTTGCTTTTTCATAATAATAATTATAACGAAAAATAATGCGTACAAATGTAAGAAAAGTGTTTTATTTTACAATCTGTTGAGTTTTTATAATACCTCTAGTAATATTACAATCTAACGGATTTTACAATTTTACGGTAACATATACAGAATGTAACAACAGTTAGTGATAATACTTTAAGGTTAGTATGTGTTCCTTATATAGAGTTTACTGTGAAAATAGCAGCGCTGAAAGCGAAAATTTTATTTTGTGATTTGTATGGGCAAGCGCTCCAGCGACACACATGAGCTTCCCTTTATAAATTACAAAAAAATCGGTTTCGCTGCTACTTTGCCAGTGGACTCTATATAAATGATACATACACACCCTAAAGTATTATCACTTATTTTTGTTACATTCTGTATATATGATACCACAAAATCTCCTATAATCATCATCATCTCTCTATATCAAAAAGTGTAGTAAGAGTAGAGTAGGTACATGTTTACGGTATAAGCTTACCAAACTTTCGTTTAAATATACTAAATAAAAATAGTCTATTAACCTAAACTTACCTTGCCTACTGCATTATTTTATACTGTGGCGCTCTCGCTTAGTGCCAAAGGTCGCCGGAGTTCATATCCAAACGGCTCCCGCGTAACGCGGACGCAAGTCGCGTGGGCGCGTAAAATACCTAAAGCTTCGGAGGAAGGAGCCCTTAAATTGTAAACAATGCTTATCACATGAAATATGCAATATGGCCCCCGCGAAACACAAAACGTTTCTTCTATTTAAACAAATAATACCTTACTAAACAAAAATGCATATTGTGCGTACATGATTCATTAGATTCGCGTCGTATTGTTTTTACTCGGATTATAGGCAACGAATAATTTCCAACAAGCCAGTTCGGCGGTTTTAGGAAGCGATCGGATAGCCGAACCATGTCTGGTCAGTTTCATACATTGGAAAATGAAGTACATGCTCAGTACGTAAAGATGTCGCTATGAGTAAGCATTGTGAACCATGGAAAAGTAAATCACATTAAAAGCACAATTAAACCGCCATGTAGCTTGTTTTGTTTTACGTCAGTGATTTATTTAGTTTTATTCTTCAAAATGTTCAATGATTACTGAATAAAATATGAATTTATAACAATATTTTATTCATACAACGCCCTCTTTTTTTAAAATTGAATTGATAAAGTACATCGGCACTACGGGACTCTTCAAATTAAATATCGTCAATTCACGATAGATAGCGGCCTAGTTAAAACGACGACGCAACGCGCAGGCGGCGCTATGGGCGCTTATTTAACAATTTATCTTTATAGCACAGAGATAATAATATACTACGTTAGTACGTAGATAATAATATACTTAGTTATGTTTGGTTATGTTCGTTCTCTGAAAATAGTGTCATTTATAATTTCCACGTAAAGTGCCATCTAGTAAGTTTTCTTGGTAAATAAATACTGACAATCATAGAACTCGTTGTAGTACCAAGCTCGCGCCACGGGCGCCCGAAGCCGAAGGTCATCTAATGCCGTATGATTTACGCCTATTTAAACATGTCGATATTCATGGGTATGTGCGTTTGCGAAGTATGAAAATTACACATACATGCGATGATTAGTCCTGCACAAAGCTACTGCATGAGTTGCTATGTATAAAATATTAGGCGTTATAAAGTTATTATATTTTTTTAATTAATTTATTTACTATTAATTAAAGTCATCTAAAACGTACGAACGTTTTATTAAAATATCTGTGAATGACAAGTAAAGCACTGCATTTCTGCCTATATGGAGCGCACGCCCCTGCAGCAGGAACTAAAAAATATTTTTATTTGTATCATCTTTTATTCTTATTAGATTGGAATGAGTTTTGTTATATTTATTTGTTATATTATAATATATTTCAAATAACAAACGACACAATAAATGCAACGCGCCCGCGCGCTGTTAATTTGAAATAACTAACATACACTTTATTTATTTGTATAGATATTATATCTATACAAATAAATAAAATTAACTAGTCATTAGACTATACTAAGATCCATATAAAACATAAAACACACGCTGATTTATAATATTGACCTTATTTGTACGACTATATTTTCGTACCTTTAGAGTCATTCGGGGTAAAACGCCGCACTGGGTAAAAGTACTGTTAGAACGGACTTTTTAAAAGACTTTTTAAAAAAGAAAAATTATTGAACTGGAAAAGATTCACAACACAAATTTATTTAACTGGATTAAACCATACATTAGGAGATTAGATATGCGTCCGTGGTGGCCCGTGTCTAGCTCTGAACTGACTCGCAGCTCAAACCTACTAACTAAGATGACAGAGTAGTGATGATGTATCAGCACTCCCGTCAGCAATTCTATGAACAGCATAGGGATGTAACAGCCCCCTGCGTAAAATAAAACTTACCGGTAAAGGGTAAGTTTTTATAGAACTCTTCTAAGTTGGGGTAAAGGAGTGTCCTCTACAACTGGTTTATTACCAGGAGGTTCGGTTTGTGTACTTGAATATAAATCTTGAGTTCTAGTCAAGAGTGGACGCTTATTTAATCTCTTCCATAATTTAAAAATAGAAAAAAATAAAATTATAACAATAATACAGTATGTTAGAATAGGAAAATGGGAATTATATTCTAAGAGTGGGTCAGGCTTATTTATGATTTTATTAACATCGGTGATTATTTGCTTATTAGCTATATCAGAAAGTTTTTCTAAGTTTATATCTAATAGTTTTAAAGGAGCTGATTTTGATTTTAATTTATTTAATTTTTCAGAGTTGCAACACGGATCATCAATAAGATTAAAGTCAGGTGCAATTGATTTAATAGTTAAATTAGAACAGGATTTATATGAAAATATTTTGTTTTTATAATAAGCTTTGCAGTTTGCCTGTAAGTTCAATATTCCAGTACCAATTAATCTATGTTGAGACACTTCTGAAGGGCATTCTATATCGATTTTTATTGGTTGAGTTTCAACAAATAACCATTTACTATTTGTAAGTTCTTGCCAAATATCTATTTGTCCATAAATAAGCCTGGTTTCACATTGTTTTGGGAGAGTTTTGAATATTTTACATAATAATTCAGTTTCACAAATAGGAGTACTTTCAATTGAATTTATGTCCATATGACTACAAATATAATTAGAATTAATAGTTTTCACACAGTTAATAATATTATTTAGACAGATATAAGAATTCTTATCTTTACTTACAGCTATATAGCTACAAGTAGGTACAATCATAGCATATGATTGAGGATCCACATTATCATGTGATACAGGCAGTGAGAAAGGTTTGTATAAGTAATACTCTATTCTTAAAACTAAAGGAATTTTAATAACAAATACAATATTATTTTCTACATAATAACAGGACAATTGCGCCATATCAATAATGCTATGTATATTGTTTAAATTTAAGTTTAATGGTAGTTCCTGACATTTCGGTAAATTTTTTATATTCTTTCCAAGTTCCGTATATAATTGTTTAGGAGTTAAAACAAATGGATGGATTGAATGACTTTTTACTAACATAATAGAATTGATTAAACTTTCAATTCTGAACGACAATGTAAATATACTAGATGAAAGTTCTTCGTAAAGTTCATTAAATTTCGTTTCTAATTCGATATTTAACATATTTTTACTTATAGAGTCAATAGCGCTATTCAAACGGATTTCATTTTCTTTAATTAACTTTAATGTTTTATTATAATTTTCTAAAGCTGAACTAGTAATTAAAATATTATCTTTTAATAAAGATGCAAGTTTTTTATTTGAGGAATGCAGGGTTTGAATGGCGTTATTGTATCGGATTGCGTCATTTTCATCCATAGTTCCAATTATCTGTTTAAATACAGTACCAACTCCAGCAAACCATGCTGATCTTTTCCTTCTATCAGAAGTTAAATGAGAAATGGCGTTATAGTCTCTCAGAATACCATAATAGCGAACTATCAATGGTTTTAAATGGTTATTACAATTAGTGAAATTGAAGTTATAATTCAAATTACAGAAAGTTTCAGTGGAATCTAAATAGTTTTTAATATTTTCAATATGAGGTTTTATGTAGCTAATATCTACAGGGACTAAGACATGTAGTTGATCATCAGAGACCTTGACTGTTCCGACAGGATCGAGATATATTCCAATACTTTTATTTATAGGTTGTATCATATCCAATGAGAAAACGCAGACGCTTGTTGCTCCAAGCCTGGAATATAATTTTTATTTTTTTATTTAAAACTAAATAAAATTATGATTTAAGGTTAACTAGAATACTATCTTAATCTACTCAGTATCGGTTTCGGCCAATTTGACTTCATCGTAATGATATTTTACGTGTCGTCTATTTACAAGTAAGGTAAGTGTATTATTACCGTTTATTTTTATAACTATATATATATTTCGTAAGGACCTTTCCAAATTGCCGACAATGCTTTACGGAGACGAAGATGATTTTTAACATAAACCATGTCACCCGCTTTATATTCCGGTCTAGAATGTTTATCATAGTAAGTTTTGGAAATGTTTTTAGATTTTAGGATATTTTCTATAGCTTTTTCTCTAGAAAGTTTTAACCTTTGTTGAAGGACTCTGACGTAAGAATTATAAGTTGGTTCTAATGAAGATTCAAATATGGAGGTTGGAATAATCGCTTTATGACCAAATACGAGTTCATTCGGAGTGAAATTAGTTGTTGAATGAACTGTAGTGTTATAAGTTAACATTGCTGTATAAACATATCAATGCCAATTGTTTTGGTTCTCATTAATAAAGGATTTTAAGTACTCTTTCAGAGTGGAGTGGCTCCTTTCAAGGGCGCCTTGAGTTTGAGGGTGATATGGTGTTGACCATAATTATGTTGCTTAATTTTTAGAAAATTACAGGTTTGTTTAAACAATTCAGCAGTGAAATTTGTGCCTTGATCGGTTAAAATAGATTTTGGAATACCAAACTGAGAAATAAAATGAATAAGACATTCTGATGTATCTTCGGCTGTAGTATTATAGATTGGATAAGCAGCTGAGTATTTAGTTAAATCATCCTGAAGGGTGAGAATATATTTTAACTTAGCGCTACCAGCTTCAGGAAGTGGATCTACTATGTCTAATGCTATTCTTTCAAATGGTTGAAATCAAAATCAAAATCAAAAATTTTTTTATTCAAAATTGGTATTTTTAAATACTCTTTTTGAAGGTCGATACTACGTGATGCCTACCACCGGTTCGAGAACTAACCCAGCGAGAAGAGCCGGCAAGAAACTCGTCTGGGGCCATCTTTTACCAAAAAGATGGAAAATTATTCTTTTAAAATCAAAATTATTACAATGTTTACTTATGTCTATGTAACAAATAATAAGATAAGATAAGGAGCCACCTTATTCCCAAGGTGTGCCGTCTTGAATGAAGTCATTAATTTTATAATACGCTTTGGCACACAAACGTTCTTTAACTACTTTTTTAAACTTATTAATGGGAAGGTTTTGAACCTTTTCTGGGATTATATTGTATAAGAGTATACATTGGCCTTTAAAGGATTTACTAACTTTGCTTAGTCTGAACACTGGCATATCTAACTTATTCTTATTTCTAGTGTTTACACAATGATTATCACATTTCTTGAGTTGAGTTGAAGTAGTAGTAATTTGCATGGGAGCACGATTACACTTACGAAGAGCCTTATTACTTTGGCATAATTCACATTTACGAACATAATTTTCAACGTCACTACGCATATTTCGCCAATAATATTTTTCTTGAATACGTTTTAGCATCCTATTAGAGCCTAAATGACCAGAAATAGGAATATTATGAATTTCTTTCAATATTTTAGGAATTTCACTCATTGTGGGGTAAATAAGGATGTTTTTATATATATGAATAGTTATGTCACTATTATTGAAAAGGTACATTAATATATTATAAATTTTAGTAAAACTATGACTATCGAAAGGATTTTTAAAGTCGGTAATACTAAGTTCCTTTACACCTTCGACCACTAATTCATTTCTAAGATTTTGGAGACTCATAAAAATATCCTCGTAAGTGTTTTTATCGTAATGATAAAGTTTAACAAATAGGAAATAATAATTTACTTTATTACTAGTGAACTTTAAAAATGAATGTAAAGTTCTTTCACGATCTCGGATTGCAGCAGAGTTTGGTGTATTATTAAGGATTTCATCGACGTAAGCATTTGACTCGTCAATATCTATATAGGTAGGTATAATTATTGTTTTTACTTTGGTTTTTAATAAGTTTTCATTATATTCTAGGATCTTAACGTTAGATGTAGATGATATATTATTTGTTTTTTTTTCAGGTATTCGGAGTACGTGTCTCTATGAATTAAAGATTCATCAGATGCAGGTGTAAGTACTATTTCACTCGGCACTTCAGGATTTTCAAAATATTCTTCAGGTAAATCAAAAAATTCAGGTAATTCTGGAAGTTCTGGTAAACCGGGACTTTCTAGTAAGGGTATATTTTCAGGTTGAACTACAATAGGAGGAGCTTCCCGTGTTTCGTTATCACCAAGGACATTAATTAGGTTATCGGATTTGGTTAAATTTACAGGATAGCGGGAAAGAGCATCGGCATTCGTATTTATTTTGCCCTTTTTATACTGGATTTCATAGTCGTATTCCTCAAGTTTTAGTCTCCAACGGACTAGTCTGGAACCTGGATCTTTGCAGTTAAATAGCCAATTCAATGGTTTGTGGTCTGTTATTATTTAAAACGGCGACCAAATAAGTAGGGGCGAAACACTTTTGTTCCATAAACTATTGCGAGACATTTTTTTTCGGTTACTGTGTAATTAGTTTCTGCTTTATTTAATGTTCTTGATGAATATGCTATTGGCCTATCTTTGCCTACATCGCCTTGTGACAGAATAGCAGAAATAGCGTAGTTCGAAGCATTGCATGTCAACAAGAAAGGTTTTGTAAAATCAGGATAGATTAGGACAGGAGCAGTTACTAATTTAGATTTTAATTGCTCAAAGGCCAATTTCTGTGTATTAGTCCATACAAAGGGTATATCCTTTTTAAGTAAATTTGTAAGAGATTTTGCGAATTTTGAGAAATCTGGTATAAAACGACGATAGTAGAAAGCTAATCCGAGAAAGCTTTTAATGTCTTTGGGACATTGGGGAGTTGGAAAGTCGACTACTGCCTTTACTTTCTCAGGATTAGGTTTTACGCTATCATCGCTAATAATATGACCTAAGTAACCTACTTCTTTACGGAGGAATTCGCATTTGTCGGGTTCTAATTTTAGTTGGAAATTTCTAAGTCTGTCAAAAACAATAGATAGTTTATCTATGTGACTTTCTAAAGAGTGTGAATAAATTACAATGTCATCTAGGTAAACGAAGCAGTGTAATCCCTGCAAACCTGATAAGACCGTATTCATTGTTCTTTGAAACGTTGCAGGTGCGTTTTTAGGCCGAAAGGCATTCGATTAAATTCGAAGTGCCCTTGCGGAACACTGAAAGCTGTTTTTTGCGCATCATCAGGGCTCATTTTAATCTGGTGGAATCCTGATGCAAGGTCAAGGGTTGAAAAATATTTACTTTGTCCTAATTGGTCTAATATTTCATTTATTTGTGGAATTGGATAGGTTTCACCTATAGTAATACCATTGAGCTTTCGGTAATCAATTACTATTCTCCATTTTCTATTTCCAGATGCATCAAGTTTTTTTGGTACGACCCAAATAGGGGAGGACCAGGGTGATTTAGATGGTTTTATAATATTTTCATTTAACATTTTGTTTATTTGTGTTTTGACTTCTTGTTTATGTATTTCAGGGAAACGATATGATTTTACATTAATTGGTTGATCTGAGGCCGTGCGGATTTCATGTTGAACTATATTTGTACTGGTTAATTGGTCACCTGGTAAATGGAATATATCTGAATATTGACTACAGATATCATGTATGTAATTTGTTTCTTCTGAATTTAAATGATCAGTTCGTAAGTAATCTAATAACTGTTGTTTTCTTTCGATACTACTTTGGTTTTTTTTAAACTTATGCATTTGATTTTCACTATCAATATTATAAATTTTTAATAGCAGATTAGATTTTATCGTGACAGATTTATCAGATGTATTAAGGACTGTTAAATTTACTCTATTATTATTTTTCACTTTAACCAGGCAATTTGATATTAAAAGTGAATTAGAAAGATGTTGATCACATATCATTCCTTCCTTTATGCTTTCTGGATTATCAACTGAGCATTCGATTACTTTTTCGGATCTTGGTTCAATAATATAAGAGGGTTCATCAAATGATAATTCTGTGTTAAAATTATTTATTTCTAATGAATGTGATTTATAGTTAATTTTACAATTGTATTTTAAAAACAGATCATTACCTATCACACCATCGTATGGAAGATCAATGCTATCGAAAATATGGAATGTATGTGAAACATTTGTATTTGGATTAAATTGTAATTGCAAAATGAAATGACCTATACATTTTAATGAATTATTTTTTGAGTCAATTCCTTTGACTGTGATATTATCTTCGCTGCATATATTAGGCTTACGAGTTATAGAGCTGTTTTTCACTATACATAATGATGCTCCAGAATCTATAAGAAAGGTAAGTTCTTTTTCATTTATTGATGTTTTAAGTTTAATATAAGGTAAATATCTTTTATTACTAAGGATTTCATACATTTTATTAATCTCTTTTTTCAGATTTTATTTTCTAGGTTAGATAGATCGTGAGTTTGGGGCTGGCTACCCTGTCCATTGATCTTTTGAATATTTAAGGAGAGACCTTGAGTTTGGGGCTGGTTACCATGTCCATTGGTCCTATTACTATTTTTTATTTTATATTTCGTATCGACTTGAACAAGAGGGACTTGCCCCGCGCGATACCTTAACGGTACAGAAGCTAGTTTAAATTTTGATTGCTGTCAGTCTCATCAACGCCTTGATCGTTATTATCTATTTCAGTAAATTTACTCTTGGACGTGGATTAATCGGAGTAAATGCTTGATTTTGGACCTCCTACTGTTATTATATTCTCGAAGGCTACAATTTTCTAACACGTGCCCTGATTTCTTACAGTAACGGCAAAATGGTGCATCTCTTGATGATGATGAACTAGGATTCTGATTATTATAATAAGGTCTTGCTTGTGGTTTAAAATTCGACTCATTTCTATTTGGAATTCTACGAGATGATTCTGATGGTCGGAAGGATTGTGATGATGATGATTTTTGACCATTCGAATAAGTATTATAATTATTTGCTAATTGAGGTCGCTTATATAGGCTTTGCTGTATTCGTTCTTTAGAAATAGCGATATTGATAGCTTGATTTAAGTTCCGTGGATCCCTGCAGCGCACTATATTTGAAATACGGGGATGTAAACCCATAAGGAAGTGATGTAATGCTAAATCTTCCATGGCCGCTGAACGGCCGGGGAGTTCACGAAGTGTACAATTAGATAACGTTAATTCCGTTAGAAGTTGAGAAAGATAAGTTTCGACACGCAATGAGTATTGGGTTACATTTTCATTTGAACTCTGCTTGCGCTCCTGTAGGTCCATTAGTATATGCGCATAATGTTTGCGCTCACAGAATTGGTTCAGTAGGAATTCTTTAAGTTGTACCCAATTCTTAAATTCTTTAATAGAGCAAGCTATTTCAGCTTTGCCCTGTAGCTGACTATATATATTATAACGGAATAAAATATGTTTCTGTATTTCTGTTGCTAAATCGTATGCATTATTGCAATTTATGATGAATGAATTTACGCTTTCTCTTGAGCCATCAAATGGCTTAATGAATTTAAATAGAGTATTGAGATCTAACTCTACCCTGTCTGGACCTGGAGTAGTTCCCTTCCGGGTCGTCCCCTTAGGAGAACTAGCTGGAGAATTTATTTCGCCGGACGAACCGGCATCGGAATTCAACATTGAAATATTTATAGTTAGGCCTTCTGAAATTTTGTCGCTTTTCGGCATATTTAAAATTTAAATATTAAAGTTCTAAAATTTAATTCTTGATTCGGATTATTCCACTGAACCCTAAAATATCTTAGTAACCTAATAGACCTAATATATACAATAGCTTAAGACTTACAGTATAATCAATACGTGGGCGTTGGAGATAAGCTCGGCGACGCGTTGCATGCTCGCTGGATGGGATAACTCGATCGGGATCACACGGATTAATATTATTTTGAATTTTAGCACTTTGCACTTTTTGGATTATAGTTTTTCGTCACGGATGCCAGGACTCTTCACCTCGCCTGGCCGGTGCTGGATACTGCTTTCGGGCTGACTCGGCCCGCAGCTGGGTACCACTTATGTCACAGTGGGCACAAGGGATAATGATGTAACACGACAGGAACACACTTGAGATTGATTTGTATTTATTATAATATTTATATACTTTTAGTTTGATGGAATTTACAGAATATGAGTTTTAGTGAGTTCAGATCACGAGACCACAATACAAAGAGTATACTACTCTATCGATGCACTTTTTATATATTATACATACTTTTTTTTCACGAAAATTTTAATTATGTCACTTTTCACTTTTTTACACAAAAATGTCTTCGGATAGCGTATTGGGTATTTTAGGGATTTACGTATCCCACCGCTGCCACCAATGTTAGGAAGGACTTTTTAAAAGACTTTTTAAAAAAGAAAATTTATTGAGCTGGAAAAGATTCACAACACAAATTTATTTAACTGGATTAAACCATACATTAGGAGATTAGATATGCGTCCGTGGTGGCCCGTGTCTAGCTCTGAACTGACTCGCAGCTCAAACCTACTAACTAAGATGACAGAGTAGTGATGATGTATCAGCACTCCCGTCAGCAATTCTAGGAACAGCATAGGGATGTAACAGTACGCAGTACCAATATCTCGGTAAGGGGTGAGCGGGTGGGTGGGGGGGCTTTCTTGACAAAAACAACGGCGCTTGAGCCGCCATATTGAGCTGTCATTTATTGCGCAGTGCGTGTTGTGGTTGGGAAAAAAATATAAAAAAACACAAATCGGTAAGTTTTTCGAACGTTTTTTGTGCTAGGGAAAAGTGTGTCACATTATTATAAAGGCAATTATAGAAGATAAGTGTTTTGGTTTGTTTTTAATGATTATTAAACAATTTGTTACAATGCTGTTTTATAACCTAACTTTATTGAGTACCAGGCATTTGAGTGTTTTTTCGAAGTAGGTCTTTGGGGGAAAAAGGACGGGGGTAGTAGTACGCGCGTACTTATACCCCTCTTACTATTATTTTGAACAAAGTTTAAGTTAACCAGTTTCGTGATTGTTTTAAAGTGCGAGTCAAGTGTGATTGTTCAAGGGTAATCTGATGACCAAAATAAAGAAATCTGAATTTGAAATTGTTTTTAATAATTTGATGTTATTTATTTGTTTTAGAATGCTGAACTACCTGGGCTGATTGATAACTGGCCGAAACGACGAACTTAAAAAAATGATACGCAAAAAAGGAATATTACATTATATTCTGGCATCTTTTTGAAAATAGAACGCCAAATTTGAATTTAATCGAACTGATGGAATTTGTTTGAGAGGACGTAGAACTTTCTCTGTCGTAAATTTTCTTAACAATGGAAAGAAACGAAATTCGTGCGGTGATAAAGTTTTACGTTTTAAAAGAGAAAACAGCAACCCAGATTAAAACCAAGCTAGACAGTGTTTTAGGTAATTCTGCTCCTGCATTGAGTACAATTCACACCTGGGTAACTGATTTTAAACGTGGAAGACAGAGCTGCGAAGACGCCCACAGGTCTGGCCGTCCAAATGAAGTCACGAATCCGGACATGATCAAAAAAATTCACAAAATTGTATTGAATGATCGGCGCTTAAAGTTGCGAGAGATTTTTGTTTGCTCACTGTAGACCAAAAGCAACGTCGAGTGGACGATTCATCGGAGTGTTTGGCGCTGTTTAACCGAGATCCTGAGTTTTTGCGGCGTTATGTAACAGTCGATGAAACCTGGATACATCATTATACTCCCGAGACAAAAGAACAATCTAAGCAGTGGACTGAGAGCGGAAAACCTGCGCCGAAGAAATCAAAAACGGTTTTGTCGGCCGGCAAAGTGATGGCGACTGTTTTTTGGGATGCTCGAGGGATTATTTTAGTGGATTATCTGCAAAAAGGAAAAACAATAAATGGAGAGTACTACGCAAGCTTGCTGCAAAAATTAAGTGAATAAATCCAGAAGAAACGACCAACATTTGGCCAAGAAAAAATTTTTATTCCACCATGACATCGCACCTGCACACACGTCAATGGTTGCAGTCGCCAAACTCCATGAATTGCGGTTCGAATTGCTACCGCATCCACCCTATTCCCCGGATCTGGCCCCGTGCGACTTCCACTTATTCCCAAACCTGAAGAAATGGTTGGGTGGCCAGAGATTTTCATCAAATGAAGAAGTCATTGTTGCCGTGGACGAGTATTTTGAGGGGTTGGAGAAAACATTTTATCAAACTGGTGTAACGGCATTGGAGTAGCGCTGGATTAATGCATCGAGGTAGAAGGAAACTACGTTGAGAAATAAATTTATTTTAAATAGATTTTTGAAGCTTTTCTTTGTCGTTTCGGAAACTTATCAATCAGCCCTCGTATGCCTCGAACTTATATAAAAAAGACACCCAATCAGACTTTAGTACCGGAAGAAAAAATAATTGCTGCAAAAATACTTATAGCTGAAGGAAAAAGCAAAAGATTTGCTGCTGATGCCGTAGGAATTCATGAAGCAACACTAAGAAAACGGTTAAAAACTGGTCATGTGCCTACAGCTTTGGGTAGATTTAAACCAACTTTTACAAAAGACCAAGAGGCTGAATTTGCAGTTCACTGCCAGTTAATGGATGAAAGATTTTTCGGAATCACTATTAATGATTTACGTCGGTTAGCTTACGAATATGCTGAGCTTTTTCTTAGAAGTTAAAACAATATTCTTAAATTAGTTAAAGAAATACAAAAAGGATTCTTAATAGATAATCATGTTTTTAAACTTATAATAGAAGTGTATTATACCACGCTTAGTAATATTAGGATTAGGAAGTAACTTGACAATTGCATTAGAAGTAACCAAATCAACATCGTCAACTGTAGGCCATACAAATGCTGTGCCCTTGCGGCGTACAAATTTAACCTCCCAACGATCGTGTATCATTTTTTGCACGCAACCTACGTAAAGTTTATGTCCTTTTATCAAACTATATTTAACGATAACCCATTTATTACTACTTATATCCAGTTCAGTCTTTTCATTCTCTATTATATTTTCTTTATCCATTTCCTCCATTGCTATTTCGTCACCTGACTCCAAACCTTCGAATTCCTCTTCCATCCAGTCGCTTTCATCAGAATTTGCATAGTGAACCTCATTATCTGAACCTATATCCGTACTATTATCTTCTAAGACTTCAGCTTTCTTTTTCGCTTTCCCACCTCCCTTTTTTGTTATCTTGTGCTTTTTAGTTTTTTTATTTACCCTTATATTTTCTTTTTCCTTTAACACTTCAACCATTTCAGCAGACGTTATTACTTCAGCACCAGATGCCACCTTACGTCTTTTTTGTTTATCTATAGGCTGATGTTTTTGCTGTATAATCGACAAAATAGTTTCTTCTAAACTTACCGTTGGCGGAGTATTTAGAGCTTCTATCTCATTAGGTTGTGCGAGATGTTGTGAATCTGCTCTGTCAGCTGAATAAAGAGATGTTGTGGGAATAGCCTCTTGTTCAGCAGCTCTTAATATTGATGGCGAAGAGGTATTTGAACAAACTAGATTGAGATCCTGCTCGTTTAATAAACTTGCCTCATAATTTCTTGAAAATTCTCCAGCAAGGTGTTTTTCCCAGCGTTCTAAAGCTTCTTTTGTAAAATTTTCTTTTGGAATAACTTCAGAATTAAATGGATATATTCCGGTTTTTCTAAATCCGCTGATGATAACGTCGTCACTGACATTCGTCCAAGTCTCTCCCAAAAACTGAGAGAACAGCGCTTTAGGCATCTTTTGACCAATATTTTTTCTCTGCCATGTAGCAACACTTTGGTCCCATTTTTGTTTAAACGACTTAAAGACAGAAACATCTAAAGGCTGCAAAAGATCACTCGTGTGGGCTGGCAATTTCAAAATCGTGACATCATTGGCTAAGGCAGTTTCGACTAACTCAAGAGAAACATGAGTGGAATGGCCATCGTATAAGACCAAGACTGGCCGTTCGTTTCCCAGAGAAGGTAAGAGAACTTTTTCAAAATAATTTTTAAATATTCCTGTCTCCATCCAACCGTTAGGAGTGGCAGCATAAGCTGTACCAGGGTATTCTTTCTCTGGTGGCGCCTTCCAACTGTCCCATATATTTTTAGCTTTAAAAATAATTAGAGGTGGCGCCCGGCCGCCGGCAGCATTAGCAGCCAAAACAAAAGTTGTATTTTCCCTTCCTGATGTGCTGATAACCCTAGATGAGCTTTCACCTTTTTCTCCAACGATTCTTGATTTCGACGGGTCTATGCTAAGGCTGCTTTCATCTAAGTTCCAGATTTGTCTGGCTTTGTCTTTCAAATCAAGTTCCGTTAAAACTTTATTCAATAAATTAAAGTATCCATAGATGATAAATGGATCTGTGGCAGCTTTTTTTCTAGCGTATTCCAGTTGTTCTGGCTTTCGGATTGACAGATTATGACGTCTTTTGAAATTAAGGAACCAGTCTTCTCCTGGTATGTCTCCTTTAAATGGGGTTTCGATTTTATTCACCCTTACATAATGGCCGACTAGCTCCAAAATTTCTTTTCGACTGAGGCCAAAACCCCATTTCGCCAGCGTTTTCACAGATGTTGCCAAAACATTTTCTACATTTTCAGGCAATGCTGTCCTACGTCCTTTACATTTTTTAATAGCTCCTCTGGTTCCTTTAATTCGACAGTACAACGTTGCAAATGGAATTCCGTAAACGACCGATGCCTTATGTGTTGTAAGTGTACCAGCTCTGATTTCATCCAGTGCTCTTTGTAATTTCTCTTCCGTGTATTTAGGTTCTGATCCTTTCTTCTTGATATAATTCCGCACCATCTAAAATGAAAATAAAGCATTGCAATTACCCCATGCCAGGCAAAACCAATCGCATTTACCCCATACCATGCAGTTACCTTTGCCCCAACACCAACATTTTAAGGGGTAAATGTAATAACATACATAACACAACCATTCGTAGAAGATTAGTGAAAAATTAATATTTAGATACATTCTCACACCAAATACTATCACACAATTAAAAAAAAAATTAAAAACTTACGTTTATTTCCAAGATGAACTTCGATTAAAAATTAGGGTTTAAATTTGCACATCACGCGGCGGCGCTGTCACTCGGCAAATGACATTGCGTGCTTTTGCCCCGAATGCCTCTAATTGAAAAAATTAAACTAATCAGTCTTCAAATTAACACCCTCAAAATTAAAAACTAATAAAAATATAAAAGCCTTCTCAACCAGTCAATCATTCCTCAATCCATGTTAATTGGTTGAGTATTACTCTTACTTTTTAAATATCCTAACCAGTCTGAAGCTATATATATAATAGACGAAAGAGCTGCGGTTCTCTCCTGTTCGATCTCCAAGGCCCGCAATTCACGTTCATGATGCAGCTGCACCCGCTTATTTTCCAGCTGCATCATCTGCTGGGTTCTCTTTTCCTCTAGCTCGAACATCTGTTGTGTCCGCTTCTCTTCTAGCTGCATTATTTGAAGAGCACGTTTCTCCTCCAGCTGCGTTATTTGCTGGGCTCGCTTTTCTTCGAGCTCCAAGCGCGCAATCTCGACCGCCGCATACTCATTTGCCACCCTTTCAAATGGGGTCAGACCACGTCTACGGCGGGAGCACACGCGCCTGGGAGAGCCTGCCGAATGCGGTGTCAACGGTGTCGTGGACAAACGATGCCTGGCAGATGGAGCGGAAGCATTTGGACATCTTCGTTCCAGCATCGTATCTGGTGATAATGATGGCTGTGGGGTGAGAGGCCGCGGAGGCGGTGCAGCGTTTGGTTGCTTTCGTCCCGGAATTTCGGCAGGCATTAATGGGGCGGGTGACCCTTCCAGTGTCGTATGTGGTGATAATGGTGGCCGTGGAGGTAGTGCAGGTGATGAGGGGAGTAATTCATCTGCAAAAAGAAATTAGTAGGGGAAGGGGGGGCATGACGGGGACGCGAGGTAAGACGAGGTCACGCACACATACAAGAAACTAGACTCTTGCGAACAGAAAGCAATAAGCCAATAGGAAGCCATACTCGATCAACCGTCAGCGCGACAGAAACAGTGAGTGGAAGTGCACGCGTTTTTTGTTTACAAACGAAAATCACGTTGAGTGTCTCGTCGATCTAATTTTACGCAGTTAAAAATGTCTTTACTGTAAGGTATGACTACCCAATTTATGTATTTTCTCGTATACGGTTGTTAGTGTTGTTTACATTGTTGTGGTATAATTGGACAAAAGTTCAGTTAATATTTTTTTTTGAGAAATTATTTTTTTCCAAATCAGCCTTTGGGGTAAGACGGGGTATTGGGTATGGGGCAACATGGGGAAGTGGGTCTTCGTTTAAGAATCTATGTTTATAAATAGGTACGTGCCTAATACGATTTTACTTTTCAGGTAAAACAATGGTACGTACATACAAGAAAAAAACTAAGAGGAGAGTGGTCAACAATTTCTATGAAAACAGCTATAGATAAAGTATTAAGTAAAGAAATGGGCTACAGAAAAGCCGCTTCTGAATACGGAGTGCCTCAGACTACTTTGGAGCAATATGTTAAGAAAATGAAAGAAGATGGTGAAGTTACAATTGGTGTACCTTTGGGCCCTAAAAAACCAATATTTACAAAAAAAGAAGAAGACGAGATGGTGGCATATCTAAAACATATGGAAGAACGTCTTTTTGGACTGACAACTCTCGATCTGAGACGTCTAGCATATCAACTGGCTGTGAGAAATGGTAAGGCGCACAATTTTAATACTGACAAGCAGATGGCAGGGGTTGATTGGCTCAAAGGTTTCTTAAGGCGTCATCCAGACTTATCCATTCGTAAGCCCGAAGCTACTTCAGCAGCTAGAGCAAGGTTTTGATAAAGTGGCCGTTAGTAAATTCTACCAGGTGCTTGGAGAGATTTATGACTAGCATAAATTAACTCCTGACAAAATATATAATTGTAACGAAACTGGTATCTCCGTTGTATCTAAAAACAAGAGCAAAATATTGGCCATGAAAGGACGAAAACAAGTAGTTATCATCTGCAGAACGCGGCCAGACTATTACAGTAGAAATATGTTTTAATGCTGCTGGAACCTACATGCCTCCACTGATGATTTTTCCGAGACAACGAATGAAACCAGAATTGTTAGATCACGCCCCGCCAGGTACTGAAGATGTTTGCAATGCTCGAGGCTGGATAACTACTGAAATATTTTTGACTTGGTTCAAAAAGTTCATCAGATTCTCCGGAGCTACACCTACTAATCATGTGTTGCTGCTTCTGGATGGCCATGTAAGTCAGTCATCTGGCACGTAAAATTATACTTTGCTTTCCTCCTCACTGCACACATAAAATGCAGCCAGCAGATGTTGCATTTATGAGCCCACTCAGTACATATTATGACCATGCTGTTTCGGCCTGGTTGATATCACACCCAGGGCGTGTGTTAACTGTATTTCAGATAAGTGAAATATTTGGAAATGCATACGTTCAGGCAGCTACAATGTCAGCAGCAATCAACGCATTCAGAAAGTGTGGCATATGGCCGTTTAATGATAATAATTTTACGGATGCCGATTTCATATCTGCTGCAACTACTGATATACAAAATATTGAAAACTCGTCGAGAGTAGAGCAACAGAGAGTTACAGAAGCCGAAGGGCCTCAGTATGAGGTAGTTCCATCTGTGCCTTCAACCACAGTAGTCACGACTGTATCTTCAACGGTCACAACATCCCATGCTGGAGCAGTTACAACAAGACCTGAAGTTACAACAGAATCATGCACTCCAGTTAGAATAGATTTTATCACCGAATGTACCGAGCAAGTCACACCTGATGTGACTAAAAAACCTGCTCCCGAACCTGAACCTGGATGTTCTTTTGCTTCTAAATCTCCCATCCGTGCGGTGTGCCGCGATCTTACATCTAGCTTTGAAAATGCATCCCCTGGTGATATTTTGCCAATCCCTTTGGTCCAACAAACTGAAAAGAGGAAGCAATACCGGAGAGAAAAAACAGCCGTCATTACTTCAACTCCTTATAAAAATGAGCTGGAGAATTTGAAAAAAAGGAAAGTATCCAATCCTAATAATCCTCGGCTCAAAAAAAATGCTAAGAAGAAACAAAAGACTACAGTTGCAGCCAAAACGAAAAATGACGATGATGAAGATACAATTTGTCTCCATTGTAATGATGAAAATCATAGTTTTCTGAAATCATCCGAATGTTGGGTAGGCTGCCAGCTTTGTGGACGTTGAGCTCACAATGGTTGTGCTGGTGTGGATGATGAAAACACCGAAGAAATTCATATTTGTATTTATTGTGATAATAATTAGGTTACCCCATCTTGCCCCATTTTCATTACCCCATCTTACCCCATGGTAAGGGGCAAGATGGTTTTTGAAAGTTCCTATTAAATCATTTATTTTGAAAAAATGCTATAAGTTCATCTCCCAAAGACTATGAAATTGTAGTAAAAAATTGTAGTTAGATTAATAAGACATTGTGCCATAAATAAATGAGCATAATAAACGTAACGGTTATACTGTATTTTTGGTATTTTCCTTAGATACCCCATCATGCCCCCCCTTCCCTAATAATTATAGGTACTTCATTAACTGTTTTTCATAATTAAAATAATGAAGAAAAATTATTTTATATTTTAATATTTAATCATAATTTAAATATATTTTTTAAACAAAAAATGTAAACCAACTTCCAACGTTCCATTCTCCTTTTTTTTACTAAAATTTTAACTATTTCTCTACTTAGTCTTCACAATTTGAAAAGTCAGTACCAGGCACTGGCCCAAACATTTTCCTGATAAAAACAATATTTTATATTATTTATATTACTTTAAGTAGTCGGAAGAAAAATATAATAGTGATGATGATGACCACAAATATATTTTTAGCAATAGCAAAATTTCATAGTCGTTGCTATCAGTTTGCAAAACTCTGAGTACCTATGTCATCATCATAATCAAAGACTATGAGAAGTACTTATTATTATCATGTGATGATGTAGGTATGGTGTGATGATGGTGGTGATGATAATGATGATTTCTGTAACTGACATAGTGACATATGCTTGCAGTTCGTTAAACAACGTCGAAACCCCAAACATGTATCTATAAGGACAAAGGAGTTCTGTTCAGTACTTTTGTATCCAGGGTATACCTTGGTGCAAAATCTTACTTTTTGATAGCATATGCTTGATGACTACGAGGGCGGCACTGAAAATTTCGGGAATCAAGGAAGTGACACAACATTACTATTTAAAAATGTATTTATTGCTTTTCGAAGTATTCTCCGCGAAATTTGACACATTTTTCCATACGATGGAACCAATCATTGAAGCAACCATTCCATTCGGAAGTTGGGGTCTCCAAAATGGCCGTTTTGTAGGCGTCCACAGCTTCTTCAGGTGATGAAAATCTCTGACCACGCAATTTATTCTTTATTTTAGGGAAAGTATAGAAATCATTAGGGCTTAGGTCGGGGCTGTACGGCGGATGGTCTAATAATTCTATGATTTCTTGCTCTAAAAACTCTTTTGTTCTGTGCGCGGTGTGAGAACTCGCGTTGTCGTGATGGAGGATGATGCGGCGGTTGCAGTTCTCTTTACGGAGTTCAGAAACGACCTGTGGCAAACAAATGTTAGCATACCATTCTGCATTAACCGTTCTTTGTCCTTCAAGAGGAATTGTCGCAACATGGCCGGTTTTGGAGACAAACGTGGCCACCATTTTTTTTGCAACACTCCGTGAACGAACAATTTTTGTTGGCTTTAACTCATTTTCGAACACCCAAACTCGTGACTGCTTTTTGTTTCGGGTTCGTACGCGTATATCCAGGATTCGTCACCTGATACGATGTTGTATACAGCATTTGAGGATCCTGCGTGGAATCTTTCGAGAGTTCTGACGCACCAAGTAACGCGAGCCGCTTTTTGCTCTTCACAGAGCAAATGCGGTATCCATCGGGAAAACGACTTTTTTACACCTAATTGTTCATGCAAGATTATTTGTATTTGACTCATGCCAATGTCTAAAGTTGCCTGAATTTCGCGGTATGTCACATGTCGATCTTCCTCAATCAGCTTACGCACAGCATCAACGTTTTCTTGATCACTGAGCTTGACACGTCCACGTTGAAATTCAGCAAACCAGCGATAAATTGTGGTTTTGGATGGGGCTTCATCACCAAATGCAAAAATCATCCGGCCAACACACTGTTTTTGTGTTAAACCACTTCGAATGTCATAATAAATCATCGCTCTAGAATTTTCTCGAGTCAATTCCATTTTCTCAACGACTAAACAAGTTTGACAAGACCTTGTGACAAGACCGAGAATCTTTTTTTAAATTAATAAACGGTATTCGATTTAAAAAAAAAGGAGTTTTAAATTAAAAAGATTTTAATATGACAGGAACAGTGGAAATATTCCATTCCCGATACTTTTAGTGCAGCCCTCGTACTTCAGAATAAGTCTAAATCACTATGTGTCCATATAAATTTCGAGGAGTTCCCTCGATTCCTCATAGATCCCATCACTAGGTCACCACTTTGGTGGCAAAAGGACCAATTTGGGAGTATACCTGAGGTATTTGTAAAAATGATACACGTACATCTAGCGCAACCGTTTATTGTGGACTAACTATCCGACACTGCACGCACACCTGCGTATACGCGTCACACATACACTACAATCCTCCACCCGTATTCTATAATTAGCAATAAAAATAACCCAAAATAAATAAACTGAATTGTGTAGTTACCTATTAATTACACCAGCTATTTCGTAGAAGTACAGTTTAGGTAACATTATCTATGACATAATATTTAAGACTTAATTCTAATTAAATTTAATACATTGAACAATACAAGACAGTACCTTAATGCTAGTAAATTATAAATTATATTTAGGTGGATTATTTAGCCTACATCGGCGCATGGGACGGGACTTGGTCGGCTCAAGAGTAGGCAAACGCGGCGATTCAATTACTTCCGGTGTACTTGGCTCCGCACAGTCTTTGAACAGCTCCTGCGACTCATCTTTATCCTCCACCGTGACTAACTCTGACGCATGCCTATCCAAACGGCTCGGGCTTGGCTCTCCACCGTCCACCTTTATTTCCAGTTACTACGGGGAGGACTCGACGGACTAATGAGTGAACTACGTTTCCTTTGTTTAAGCTGATCGATATGTTTGTGTGACTCCCTACCTATCGCATCGACTACCCTATAGTCTGTAGCACCTATCTTTTCTGCCACTTTTCCCTGCACCCACCTATCACCTCCCCTGTACTGGCGAAGCCAAATCTCTTCCCCGGGACGCAGGTCACGTGCCCCGCTAGCGCTACATGTCTGCTGTTGCTTTTGTTGGGCATTGCTAACCTTAGTGCCCCTGTCTGGTCTCAACAAATCCAGCTTGGTCCGTAGCTTCCGGCCGCACATTAATAACGCCGGCGTTTCGCCCGTTGTGCATTGTTCAGTGTTACGATAATGCAATAGAAAATTGTTCAAAAATAATGTTACGTCCAATTTTTCTCTAAATGTCTTTTTAATTACTCTTTTTACCGTTATAACTGCATTTTCTGCATCGCCGTTTGAAGCCGGATGATAAGGTGCAGAAAATAAATGTTCTACTCCATTTGATTTTAAAAATTGAGAAACTCACAACTTGTGAAAGGCGGGCCGTTGTCAGAAACTACTTGTTTCGGTAATCCAAAACGCGAAAAGACTTTACTTAACCTGTTTATAGGGTGGGTCGCCGCCGTACTTGGTACCTGACTTACTTCTATCCACTTGGTCCTGGCATCTACCATAACCAAGAAAATTCTACCGGTAATCGGTCCCAGAAAATCAAGATGAACACGAGCCCATGGTTTATCGGGCCAAGGCCATGGACATGGTACGTGTTGCGGTGGCGCGTCCTCCTCGGCTGAGTCGTGCACGTACGGCACATTGTCTCGATCGCTTCGTCGATGCCAGGCCACCACGCGTAACTACGAGCGAACGATTTGGTCTTTACGATGCCCATGTGCGATTCGTGTAACTCGGTTAATACTTTTGATCTACAGGTCCCCGGCACTACTACTCTGTGACCCCACATAACGCACCCCAACTCTTCATATAATTCATTTTTCCGATTGTAAAATGGTTTCAGCGAAGTAATGATTTCATCAGACGGCCATTCGTCTCTAAGGTAAGATAAGACCCGGCCCAGCAAGGGATCCCGGATAGTTTGTTTCCTAATTTCCTGATAATCCATTAACATCACATTCTGGGCAAAATGTAAGAAAGTTTGTTCCGGCATCTTAGTACATTGTTTATGTGACGAGCGCGCCGGCAAACGCGATAAGCCGTCCGAACCGTTATCTTTTGAACCTACAAATTCAATATCGTATGTGTACGCTGACAACTTAATGGCCCATCGTTGTAATCGACTCGCCGCCATCGATGGAATTCCCTGTTTGGGTCCTAAAATGGCCACTAGCGGTTTATGATCGGTTCTCAATGTAAATTTCCTACCGTAAAGATATTGATGTAATTTTTCCATGCTAAAAACAATCGCTAGCGCCTCCCGTTCAATTTGTGAATAATTTCTCTCAGCAGAGGTGAGCGCGCGCGATACATAGATAACCGGTCGCTCGCGTAGGCTTATTCCGCCCCCTGCACCCACACCCTTCCCTTCTTCCAGCTGTGTTTACTAACAGAACTCCTCTGAGACCCCGCGCGCTAGCATTACACGTTAGAAACAATGGCTTTTCCGGATCGTAATGAGCTAAGACATCTACACTCGTTAAAATCGATTTAACCTTTTTACACGCTAACTCGCATTCGTAATCCCATTTCCAAATAATACCTTTTTTTAGTAAATTATACAAAGGCGCTAAAATGGTGCTTAAGTTACACACAAAGGACATTGTTCGATTTTGGCCTATGAACCGATGTGAATATAAATTATATGAGAATTTTCATTTCATTTTATACTGCTTGAAACATATTTTAGTATTCCACGGACACTTGAAATAAATAAATTGAAAATAAAAAGTTGGTTAACGATTGACGAATGCTTGGTGTCATAAAAATGCCTAAAAATATCTATTGGCCAGCTAGTGTTGCCATTTACGGGATTACCCCGATTTCGGGAAATACGGACGGTTCTCGGACAAATCAGAAATTAATATAATTCGAAATATTTCGGGTATTTTGAACGTATAGATAAAATTATAAATAATAAAAAAAAAATTGAATAGGTTACGTTATTAATTTAAGTTTCAAACATTATACATAAATAATATTTATTCGTCAACTAATTGAGGGTCATGCTTCTTCTCATATTCGTTTGTTCAATTTACTGATTATTTTTGAATTTGAGTTGATCACAATTCATATAGGTACATAATAATATGAATTCAACGAATACGAAACGAAAATCTAAAAAAAAAATTCTTTTAAACCAATTAAAAACCTATACTAAAAAGTAATAACACGATGGGGTTGTCATAATATTATAGGCCTTTTGTATAAAAATCTCTAAATAAATTAAGATGTTAAAAAATGTAATAAATTATAGCTTTTCGTAATTGGTTATTGGCAACACTGGTGCTTATACTTCACAGTTCACTTCGTTTAAATTGCAACGTTCTTTTGCAATTTTCAATGCGTATTGCGTTTTATCATTTTATATGGTTTTATTTTAACAACTGTGGCTTGATAACGGACTTTGATCAGATTGCATACTTAGTAGACTCGGCTGTGTATAAAGGACTCTGTGACTTGGCTATTTTCGGACTTGATTTCGCTCTGTGATCAAACTTACCTATTTGCTTCACAACAATGGATGCAGAAAATAGTTTATATTGTGTGAATTGTGGATCTGCTGGAGGCTCTATGACATTAGAAAATGAAGATATTCTTCGTTGTATACGGCAATGGACTGCTCCACGTATGGTAAGTGGTTTACGAATATATTTTTATAAGATCTGCTGTTTTGAGAAAACATAAGTATGTAGGTACCTTAGGTTTTCGTATGTACACGATTTCTTATTGTGTACAAATCAGTTGCCACAATTGCAAGCTAAATATTAATACCACGCTACATAGTTATTTAAAAATCTATTTGTTATAGGTTGAAGTTCATGATCTTATATGTACGACGTGTTGGTCTGAAGCAGTGGAACACAATAAGGCGCAATGCACTGTCGGACGCGATTGTGTACTTTGTAAGGACCCACTTCCATCACGCAAACGCACTCATCAAATTATTACTTTGAGAACAGACAATGAGCATCACAGAAATACAAGAAATATAATCCTCGAAAGACTCATTCCACTGGAAGTAAGTAAAACACAATCAAAATATGCAATTTATTATGCATTTCTTCTATTTTTCATGTAACAATAATTTAATTAACAGGTTCGTGCTTCACATTTTATTTGCCATCCATTTTGGCAAAGAGCAGATCGAGCTGCAGCAAATTTTTCACAACCATCTACATCCAGAGGTATAGAGTGTGATAGAAACCAATTTAAATGTGCTGCCTGTGACATCAACATAGTAAGAATGAAGCGGCATATTTTAAATGACGCCTCCCTACTTGCTCGAGTACAGCAACATGTTACACACCAAGAAGTAAGTAGTAATGTAACAATGGAATTTTATTTAAAATCCTATTGCTATTAATATATTTTTACTTTATTATGACCAATCAATTTACATTGAGTCTTTTTTGTGCATTGTTTATTACATTTATTTTTTATGTTTTCTATTATAGGTCACAGCTAATGACTATACATGTGATGCATGTCATGCGCGGTTTTTAAGAACTGAAAGCCCCGCCATATCATCTCAAGAAGAATTTTCTGTGGGTCACCGACAAGTTTGTTTGGGATGTGGACATTCATTGTTGCATCAGCAGCATTATATAATACTGGAAGAAAATATTAAAATATTACATGTTGTACAAAATTGGATTCACCCAAGAGAGGTAATAATCTTTTAAAGTATTTTTTTGTACATATAAACAGACCAAATTATATATCAATCAAATATATTATAATAATTTATTTATTTATTTATTTATAAATTAGGCAATTATTATTTATCAAAACATTGATAGATTTGAGTTCTTAAATACTCTGTGTTTATGTTATTTATAAAATTAACTTTTCTTCGCTTGGAATTTTGTAATTATTCACCTTAAAGTGATTTATAAAGCTTTCATTATATATAATTGTATTTTTAGGTCCAAGCTTCAGATATAATTTGCAACACATGCTTCCGAAGAGCTGAATCTAGAGTATTGGTACCAGTACCAGATCCCGATAGAAATCCAACTAATCAACAACCAAATGAAAGAATTACTTTTCCTAATTATCATAGAGCAGCAGACACACATGCATGCTGTATGTTTCCACATTGTAACAGCACAAGACAGAGAACAGTCCCATTTTCTGTAAGGGTGAGGCTCTTCAGTGACCACAAATATTATGTGCCATAAAACTGTAGAGTGTGTGAATTCCATTTGAATACACAACCATGGAGTGATCTCATTGAAGTTGAAAATCCAAATCATACTTTTACAGCTAGTTATATTGAAGATTTTGTTGAGTTATTGAAACATGATAATAATATTATTAATTTTGAAAATACAGAACAAATTCATGATAATTTATTTTGGTATTACACTGGTCGCACAAAAGATCAGTTCAGAGAACTGGAACAAGAATTGCCTTTTTTTCAGAGACATTGCTCTTGGAGCATATTTAGTAAAGTTGAGAACTGGGGACAGCGATGAAAGAATTTCAAAATTATTGAATATGTCAAGAAGCTCATTGACAAAACTAATACAAAAAGCAAGGGATTCCATGATACATTTTGTACCTGTGCAATTGGGTTTAGCCCATATTTCCAGGCAAGAAGTTGCTCGTAGAAACTTATACATACCGGAATCTTTATTTGGGAACCCTGGAAGTTCTATTGAAGATAGAAAAGCAATTGTAATGATGGATGGGACGTATATATATGTTCAGAAAAGTAGTAATTATGCGTACCAAAAGGATACATACTCCTTGCATAAATTCAGAAATCTTGTAAAACCATTCATTATAGTATGTTGCAATGGCCATATTATAGACGTTTTGGGACCCATACCCTGCTACAAAATCGGACGCCGAAATATTAAATGACGAATTTAGTGATGCCTCCCAGCCCATGCAACAGTATTTTAGAGAGGGTGATGTAATGATATTGGATCGTGGCTTCAGAGACTCAATTTCCTTACTTCGAAGCTTAAACTATTCTGTCCACTTTCCACTATCATTGATGAATACTCAGAACGCAAATGAGTCTCGAAAAGTCACCTTATGTCGCTGGGTTGTGGAGGTTGTCAATGGGCGCTTTAAAAGAGATTATAAGTTGCTGCGACAAGAATATTTCAACAGGGCTTCAGGGCATTTAATGCAAGATTTTAAAGTTGCAGCAGCTTTGATTAATAGATTTCACCCTTTCCTAGAAGACAGGGATGATGCCAGAAATATTATATCAATTATTCAAGAGAAAATGTTTTTGACTAATCCGTTAGCCGATTATGTAGAAAGGTATAGTTTAAATAGGAGACGGTTTCAGTTTCAGAGTATAACTGTGCATGAAAATGTTGTGTTAGATTTTCCTCGAATGGAACTTCATGATTTAATATTAATATCTTTAGGTGTATACCAAATTAAACAGGCCCGCTCATATTATGGTGAGCATGTTCGTGGGGACGGAAATTATGTTATAGAAGTGTGCAGGGACGTCGATCAAGATTTAACTACCACTCTCCAGCTCAATAGTGAAAATGTATGGCTCCTACGGGGGAAAATACAAATGCAGACACATTTCACGGAAAATATATTTTGTTTATATTTTAATTGATAGTGCACAAATGGGGAGGGAGGCTATAAGGGAATACTTTTGTAATTGTGTCGTTAGACGTAGAACCGTGGGCTGTTGTGCCCACATAATGACTATCATCTGGTATTTGAGCTGGGCGAGATACCAAAATGGAATTGAACCCACTGCACAGTTTTTAGATCATATATTAGTGAGAAATATTGATGAATAAAAAACTTATTGAATATACATAGTTTTTATTGCCCATGCTAGAAAACCTCTTACACTTATTAATATCTCTTATTATAACTTTTGGTTTAGGTTTGTGATTCTTATGTAGTAATGGTAGTTATAAGCGCAATACACACTGAGCCCGCCGGGCCGCCGACAAAGCCCGGCGACACAACCCGGCGGCCTGTATGAAAAGAATCATGTCGGCAACATGCGCCCGCGCGTGTTGCCCGCCGACATGTTGGCGGCTTGGGTACGCCTGCGCTCAGTTGCCCGGCGACGCTCGACCTGTAGTGACGTGCTTGTAATTTTTTTACGACATGGAGTGGGACGACGAAAAATGTGTTACGTTAATTAATCTTTATCATGAGAAGGAGGTATTGTGGAATCCAAAACACCCAGATCATAAAAGTCGACCAAAGCGTTTCGACTCATTGAATGAAATAGCAAACCATTTTAATACAAATGTATCAGAAATAGAAAGAAAAATTAAAAACTTGACAAGTCAGTATTATAGAGAGAAAAAAAAAGTGACTGACTCAAAAAAGTCGGGTAGCGGTACACAGATTGTGTTTATCAGAGCAAGTGGTTTGCATATAAATCATTTAGTTTTTTGCAAAACAAGAATACTCCTGCTGCCACGATCGATTCTGTAAGTAAAAATGCATTTATTATTTTTAACCAATTTAAAAAAAAGGAGGAGGTTCTCAATTCGTCGTAATCTTTTTTAGGGTTCCGTACCCAAAGGGTAAAACGGGACCCTATTACTAAGCCTCCGCTGTCTGTCTGTCTGTCTGTCTGTCTCCAGGCTGTATCTCATAAACCGTGATAGCTAGAAAGCTGAAATTTTCACAAATGTTGTATTTCCGTTGCCGCTATAACAACAAATACTAAAAATTAAAAAAAAATAAATTAAAAAAGAAATAAATTTAAAAAATTAAAATATTAAGATAGATGATGGCACGGAACCCTTCGTGCGCGAGTCCGACTCGCACTTGGCCGGTTTTTATTTTTATTTTTTTATGTATGTTCCCCGATTTCTCAAAGACCCCTGGACCGATTTTGAAAATTCTTCTTTTGATTGAAAGAGTACACCTTCCAATTGGTCCCATAAAAATTTCATCCAATTTGGTTCAGTACTTTTTATTTTGTGAGCATTTTTTTGATTACTGCTATGTGGATGATGTAATTATCTTTTTATGTTTGTTACCTCATAACTTTCGACTGGGTGAACCGATTTTGATGATTCTTTTTTTATTCGAAAGCTGGTATTTCCCTTGTGGTCCCATTGTCACCATGTGAATGTCTGATGATGGGATCTTGGAGAAATCGAGGGAAATCTTCAAATAATAACAGCAGATTAACCGGGATTGCTGCTATCGCATATCTATATAATATCACGACTGTACTCACTAAAAAGGGTAAAATAAAAAACTTTAAAAAAAAATGAAACCGACTTCTTAAAAAACACAAAAAAGTATAAAATAACTTTTCTTTCGGAAGTCGGTGACAAAAAAGCAAACGAAATAAGAAAAAAAAGTCACCGACTTCCGAAAGAAAAGTTATTTTATACTTTTTTGTGTTTTTTTAGAAGTCGGTTTCATTTTTTTTTTTAAGTTTTTTATCCAAAATGTTTTATTGTACATAACAAAACAATTTCAAAAGTGCTGACCATGCATTATCTATACTTTCTATGTAACACAATACAACAGATTAAAAATATTTTAATTTCAGGAGACATCAAACGAGAGCAGTGTTGTACAACCCCAGCAAAATGATTCATCTCATTCATTTGACGATAACACGATTAAACGTCCCAGAAAAAATCTAAACAATGAAATGATTTCACAAGCTCTGAATATTATGAAATCTGTCTCCGATCGACAAAATCAAACACAAGAAAAAGATGAAGACACTCTTTTTGGAGAATATATTGCAGCAAAACTGAGAAAAATGGATAAATCAACAAATGCAATAGTAAAACATCGAATTAATAACATTATTTTTGAAACCGAAATTGGATATCAGACAGATATGTATGCAGATTACGCAAGACCCTCTAGCTCCCGTAGTCATCCAGGGTACTATACAGGTTCTCCAAATGATCAGCCAAATGCATATCCTTCTAACCGCTCATCGTCTGTATATTCTTCTATTACGAGCCCGGATCATCAGCATTCTACCACCACAAATCCTGATAATCAGCCAAATACAATCCCTTCATCTCTATATCCCATCAACAGCCCTCATCCGCAACTTCCTGGAGTTGAATCTTCGGTACCAGTAGCGCTTGATGAAAGTTTTAATAGTGAACGTATAAGCAGCCAAGATTTAGAGAACGTTTTTAAATCCATAAATGAAAAATAATTTACTTTCTTTAAGATCTTTATTATATTGTTATAATTTGAAATAAATATAGCTTAGCATGAGAAAAGTTATCACGAAATAAATCTGTCTTTTGAAATGTTATGATTTAGTAAGAGTCACTAATTGTAAACACAAATTAAAATATGTTGGGACATAGTTACATAGGTACTTATTTATTTAATAGAATGCTGACTTGGTAATCTTTGTAAGGCGACGTGGTGTCGGACGGCGGCTCGCCAGTTGCGTGGTTACAGGGCAGTAGGGAACACGCGAACACTTAGTGTAATTCAGTCAGAAAATATAGTCAGTATAGATACTCATATCTTTTCTTCCCCGTGTATACGTTTACAGATGAACAGAAGACAGTGCCTGAACTCAAGGATAAGTATCATAGTACGTAACAATAACCACGAACTCAAAATTGGTGACCCCGACGTGATAAGTTTCCTACTGCCCTCCCAACTAACCGTACCGCCGCGCCGCGTGCCACGTTACATATTGCGTCATACGGACTCTGCGTATTTAGTGCACGTGTACCGAACAACACAGTGCAAGTGAAAGATGGCTAACCCTGGAGTGCAGCAACCGACGGTTCTACAGCAACCTATGACTCAGCACATCAACCACGATCTGGCTGCCATCAGCCTTTCAGCGAGAATACCTTCGTGCTGGACTGATATGCCACGCATGTGGTTCGCCCAGTTCGAAGCCGTTGTGGGACCGCAACACCAAAGTGAAAATGTGAAGTATGATTTAGTTTTGGCAAAGTTAGACAAGGAGGAACTTAGCCAGGTGGCAGACCTGATCGATGATCCGCCGGCACAGCAACGTTATACAGTCCTGAAAAATAGGTTGTTAAAAATATACCAAGAAAGCGCTGAAGCTCAATTTCACAAGCTGGTAAAAGAGATGGATCTTGGTCAGCAGCGTCCATCGCAGCTACTCGCTAAAATGAAGGAGCTGGCCAGAAATACAGCTACCGCTGGTGACACTTTGAAGAACCTATGGATGGCGGGACTGCCAGGATGGGTGCGAGCAATCCTCGCAAGCTGCAGCGCCGAAGCCAAGCTAGACGAGCTCGCCGGCATGGCTGATAAGATCATGGATAACCTACGGAGCGGAGATATAGTGGCGATAAATAAGCCGTCGATTTCAGCCAACGATAAGACGGTGAATGCTGAGCTGCTGGTGGAGATGCGGAACATGTCCCTGGAAATAAAAAATTTACGAGGAGAGGTGAACGAGATAAGAGGAAGAGAACATCGGCGAGGTTTCCGTTTTCAAGGCTACAGGAACAAGTCTCGCTCACGTTCCAGAGGTCCCAGGCGCACACCACAGAGTGCAGATTGGTTATGCAAGTACCATTTTAGATATCGGGCAGCCGCCAAGAATTGTGAGTCCCCGTGTAACTGGAGAACGGCGTCGGGAAACTAGAGGTGGCGCAGTCTGCAGCGATGGAAGAGTGCGCCGGTTTTGATGAAAACCATCGTTTGTGTGTAACAGACTCTAAAAACGGTATGACTTTTTTAATTGACACAGGTGCCGACATATCCATCGTTCCTGTTTCTAAGTTTAATAATTGTAAGAAATATGATAGGAGTGCATATACTTTGTACGCGGCAAATGGCACTGTAATAAATACATATGGTGTGGTAACATTAGAACTTAATTTAGGATTGAGACGTAGTTATAAATGGCCTTTTGTAATATGTGATATCAGTAAGCCGATTATTGGTGCTTATTTCCTAAAAAACACATAGGTTAGTGGTAGATTTATACAATAGAAAATTAATTGATCAGGTTACAACATTATACGCGATAGGGAGCATCATAAGTCATAGTGAGCCTTCGGTAACAACAATTCAGTCTGATAGCCCGTACCGCGACCTATTAGAGCAGTTTTCAGAGATTACCAGACCCGCGTCTTTCAAGGACGTGCCGGACCATGCAGTTTACCATTTCATAGAGACGTCAGGCCCGCCGGTGCATGCGCGCGCCCGCCCGCTTCCTCCGGAGAAGTATACAAAGGTAAGAGACGAATTTCGTTTAATGCAGGAAATGGGTATTTGTCAGCCTTCTTGCAGCCAATGGGCTAGTCCTTTGCACGTCGTTCCTAAAAAGGACGGCCAGATTCGACCGTGTGGCGATTATCGTAGATTAAATGCGGTGACTACGCCGGACAGATACCCCGTTCCTAGATTGCATGATTTTACTTATAGTTTGACAGGTAAAAAAATATTCACTAGATTAGATATAAACCGTGCATATCATGTTATTAAAATAGCTCCCGAGGACATAGAGAAGACAGCGATTATTACTCCGTTCGGTCTTTATGAATTCACTCGTATGACCTTCGGACTAAGGAATGCAACCCAAACTTTCCAGAGGTTCATGGATAACACAGTATTACGAGGTTTAGAAAATATTTCAAAAATAGACTCTAAAACGGGAGATAAACAACAAAGTTCCTTATTTTGTTACATCGATGACGTCATAATTGCGTCAGAGGATGTCGTCACGCATAAAGAGCACGTAAGACAAGTATTTGAACGATTTAGTAAATTAGGAATTACAATTAACTTATCTAAATGTCTATTTGGTAAAAAAGAAATCGAATTTTTAGGTTATAAAGTTACACAGGAAGGAATACGCCCGCTGGCCGATAAGGTTAAGGCTATTACAGACTGCCCAAAGCCGGAAACTGTGGAAAGTATGAGAAGGTTTTTAGGCATGATTAATTTTTATAAGTCGCATCTACCTAAGGCCGCCGAAAGTCATGCGCATTTAAATAAGTTTTTGCACAACGCTAAAAGGAAAGACAAAACTAGGATAGTTTGGGATCGAGAATCGGAGTTGGCATTCGAGCAGTGTAAGGAGAGCCTTAAAAGCGCCGCGACACTCGCTCACCCGGCCCCGGATGTCCCATTATCAATTATGACAGACGCTTCAAATACGTGTGTTGGTGCCGTTTTACAGCAGTATGTCGGTAGTGCATGGCAACCCTTAGGCTATTTTTCAAAAAAACTGTCGCAGACGCAACAAAATTACAGTACATACGATAGAGAATTGCTTGCCATATACATGTCTATCATGCATTTTAGAAACATGATTGAAGGGCGTGCTTTAACGGTATTTACAGACCACAAGCCTTTGACTTACGCGCTTACAAAGATCAATTCGGAGAGACACCTAGACGTATTCGCCAGTTAATGTACATAAGCGAGTATACAAATAGTATTCAACACGTAGGTGGTAGCGAAAATCCAGTAGCGGACGCCTTATCGCGTGTTGAGACTATTGTGTGTCCGACTGTAGTCGATTACGAAGAAATAGCGTTGCAACAGGATGATGATGATCAGATTACAGATTTTTTAGGAACTTGTAATGCGTCACAAATTCAGTTAAAACAAGTTATGTTACCTAATTTGAGTAAAAGTATATATTGTGATATTTCGACTGGTAATGTTAGGCCATATATACCAAAAAAATGCAGGCGTAATATTTTTCTTTCAGTACATAACATTAGTCATCCAGGCATCAGAACAACACTAAAAATGTTATCCTCTCGTTTTTTTTGGCCAGGAATGAATAAAGACGTTAGGGATTGGACTAAAAACTGTATACCGTGTCAAAAGAGTAAAGTGAATCGTCATGTTATTTCGGGTTTAGGATCGTTTACACCGAGCGAAAGATTTGAACACATACACGTCGATATAGTAAGCCCGTTACAAACAACACAAAGAGGTAATAGATATTGCGTTACAATTATAGATAGGTTCACATCTTGGCCAGAGGTAGTAGCCACTAGCGACATAACAGCCGAAACGGTCGCCAGAGCGATTTATGAAAATTGGATTTGTAGATTCGGATGTCCAACCAGGTTAACGAGTGACCAAGGCAGACAATTCGAGAGCGAATTATTTAGCAGCTTACTAAAAATGTTAGGTGTACAGAGAATAAGGACCACCCCCTATCACCCCCAAAGTAACGGGAAGATAGAGCGGTGGCATCGTTCTTTTAAAGTAGCTCTTACGTGTAGATTAACGAGTAGAACGTCGTGGGATGACGAATTGCCCACCGTTTTATTCGGGCTCCGTGCTGTGAGTCGGTGTGACACCGGTCTTAGCGCAGCAGAGTTGGTGCTAGGACAACCTTTGCGCTTACCCGGCGATTTTTACAACGAGGTAAGTGGAATAGCTAATTTTAATTATTACACGTACGTAGAGAAGTTACGAGAAACGATTCATAGCTTGCGACCCAAGGCACGAACGGATAGCGATACACGTAAGTTGTTCACGTATAAGGATTTGCAAACATGTTCCCATGTGTTTATTAGGAATGATGCCGTAAAGAAGCCTTTAACGCCCACTTATGATGGCCCCTACCGCGTTATAAGTAGGTCAGATAAAGTTTTTAAAGTTCAATTAAATAACAGACATGTAGATATTTCAGTAGATCGGCTTAAGCCGGGATACATTTTGGTAGAGCCCGATAGAATTAATGTGGACATTCCCCACAGTATGAACGAAGAGAGTAACAATGCGGAGAACTTGGACGAACAGTCAGACTCACATAGTTGCGGTAAGTTTGTAACTCGTACCACACGCAGCGGTAGGCACGTAAAGCCACCTGTGCGTTTTCTATAGTAGGTTGTTATAACAATTTAGTACTATATAAAATAATATATTATTAGAGTTCTATACCATTTTCAAATTGAGTTGTGCACGTAGTCTATGGCTATTTTTGGCAATATGGGCAATTACCAGGCAAAAAACGAGCAAGTTGTCATTGCGCAGTCCGGTTCTGAAAACTCTGCTAGGGCCGCGCTTGAAAGAAAAATCGAAGCATATGGCATACTTATTTTGGTAATTACGACAGTACTCTTCAGTGTGTGTTTATTTTTGTGTATTAAAAAGTGCAGTAAACATGTAAAAGGCAAAGTTATCAAGGGTATCATAAATAAAGTTGAGCAAGGACGCTCTAGTGTCAAAGAGCAAGTAAATCCGCAGAACCCAGTGACAGGAACGCCTGTTATATATTGAACTCTAATTGTGTTATAACTAAAATATGCTCCACGTGTTCACGCTAGTGGTAGATAGTAGATATCTACTATCTACCGACGCCAAGACTATGTCGTAGGCCTAGGGTACAACAACTTGCACATGTTAGTGGTTTTGTAATATTAATATTACGAGTTTGTCAATTTAGAAGTTATTGTAAGTTTGTGTGTATTAGTTTAAGTCTACATTGTATGATGGTGTTCTTTGCTTGCCCAATATACGACGTCAGCGCATTCTTGTAGCGATAGCAATGTATTGTATTACTCGTAGCAAGTAATCGGTAATATTTTTATTCAGTGTAATGATAGAGTAACCATGTTTTTTTATTTGTTTCTAAGGACAGATTTATTTGTTTGTAAAAAAAAAAAGGGGGGAATATTGTTGGGACATAGTTACATAGGTACTTATTTATTTAATAGAATGCTGACTTGGTAATCTTTGTAAGGCGACGTGGTGTCGGACCGCGGCTCGCCAGTTGCGTGGTTACAGGGCAGTAGGGAACACGCGAACACTTAGTGTAATTCAGTCAGAAAATATAGTCAGTATAGAGACTCATATCTTTTCTTCCCCGTGTATACGTTTACAGATGAACAGAAGACAATGCCTGAACTCAAGGATAAGTATCATAGTACGTAACAATAACCACGAACTCAAAAAATATAAGTAACTATCATTATTATGTTTTTTATTAAATCTTTAAATTTAGATTTTGATTAAATTGATCATTGATCATACTGCCATTCTAAGCTTCCTACATCTGAGAGAAAATATTCAACCAACTCGTTCCTTGTATCTTCAGGACACAGATTTGTACTGACCTCTCTTGGCAAGGCAACAAAACAATCATTTTCAGGAGTTACTGTACGCCATTCACCTGGTATGATTTCTCCGTTATTATTTTCAGAATAATATTCGTTTCGCTGTATATATTTTTTTATATAATTAAACAAATGTACACAGGCCAATGTCACAATAGCAGTTTTTTGTGGACATAGCTGAATAGGTCTCTTGAATATTTGAAAT
This sequence comes from Phengaris alcon alcon, assembly GCA_037179445.1. Taxonomy (NCBI): domain Eukaryota; kingdom Metazoa; phylum Arthropoda; class Insecta; order Lepidoptera; family Lycaenidae; genus Phengaris; species Phengaris alcon. Next base: position 699,337 of record JAYRCH010000705.1, read on the forward strand.
TTGCTGGTTAACTGCCCAAACACATTTTCAACTACTCTTCGTCCTCTACATATACGATAATTGAAAACTCTTTTGGGAGATCTTTTTGTGTGATTACCATCGTAAGGTTTTATAATGTGGGTTTGTAATGCAAAAGCATCATCACCCAAAAAAAAATATGGCACTGGTACATTTCTCCCAGGTAGAGGTTTGTTGTCCGGCAAATTTAAAGAATTGTTATTTAACATTCTACATAACGCAGAGTTATTAAAAACACCGCCATCTGAAATGCGACCCTGACATCCCACATTAGCGTATAAAAACTTGTAATCTGCATTCACTAATGCAAATAGTACAATACTGAAATAAGTTTTATAGTTAAAATATTCACTTCCACTTCTTGGTGGACATTGAATTTTTACGTGTTTTCCGTCCATTGATCCAAGGCAATTAGGAACATTCCATCTATCCAGATATCGATCTGCAACGTTTTTCCATTCGTTTGAAGTTCTCGGAATCTAAAATAAGAACATTAACTAAATTATACTTCGAACTAAATCAAACAGCACAAAAAAAATACATCTATTTAAAATTTACATTTTGATTTATTTACAAAGTAAAACATTTAATGTTACCTTTACATACTCCGAAAGGCCATCGATTATAGCTTGGCATACTTCTGGGATAATGTACGAAATAATTTGAGGAGATACTTTAAACACGTCACAAAGGCTAATGAATGATTCGCCCGTACTCAGGTATTTTAATGTTATTGCTAATCTGTCTTGTGGCGAAATTGCAATTCTGCAATTTGTATCTTTTTTAACTATTCTCGGCCCAACAATATTCAATAAATATTCAAAGTCGGTATTAGTTAATTTCATGAATGTTTTAAAATGTATGGGATTTTGTACAATCAAATCATCTGCTTTCAAATCTCTTAATCTGTCATAATTGCTATAACAATTGCGACTCAGTAAACTAGGTCTAACCCAACAGCTTCGTTCCCTTTGGAGCGATCCAGCAATAATCATTCCACAAGCTGCTATCAACAGATCACTGCCATCGTCCATTTTTAAGATTATTTCTATTTGCTGAATTATCGAAGATACACCACCAAAATTATATAACACAATCACACAACCTTTATCGACACGCGGCAATCACTGACTGCCAAATAAATTTCTCATCTCAAGCCGCCGACATGCCGCCGACCAAATTTTCCGACTTGTATTAAGTAAAGCCGCCAACTAGACCGCCGACAAAAAGTTGCCATATGTCGGCGGCCCGGCGGGCTCAATGTGTATTGCGCTTTAGTATGGTTTGTCCCTCTTTGTAACAGTTCGCGGGTTCGATTCCCGCCCATTTGGCGCATTGTGGATCCTACCACGCGCGCCTCCTAAAGGCAGAGAGAATATCGGGGGGTTTTAGTGGGAAGATTACCACTTGGCACTTTTTGTCAGGAGAGCACCACACACGCCCGACTCTTAGCCAACGACGGACGCACAGACTTCTAAGGGATACTACGTGACAGACGGTCGGGTACGGTGCGGTAACAAGTAATTCCCGTTAAAAAAATCTCGGGTTCGATTCGATCGAGCATAACGTTGAAAGCAAAAGAGTATAGGTATGAGTTTTTCTTAGATTCCAAGCAATTATTTGTATCAAAATAGGTTTTCTTAAACTTGACCACTGTCTCTTTTACAGACCTCCTAGTATCTAGGAAGGTAGATACTTACATAATATTGATATTAATATTTACTACTCCGACGTAAATAGGTATTTGTAACGCATTCTTATTATTTTATATATTTTATTTATAACCTCAAAATGTTACTTTTCTCGTTATTATTTTTGTACCTCCAAGTGTCCGTTAGAAAAAATTGACGAACTATGATTTTATAAAATATTTAGAGTTTATCTAACTCATTTTCGATTCAAACGATTCTTAGGCGTGACATGTATGGAGCCGGAACAATGTCCTTTGGCGTAAAAGTTAATTGTTCCTAAAAATGACCTTAACTCAGTGACATTACGCGCGGAAGGGATGTTTACTATTCCTTCTACTTTCTGTGGGTCTGCCTTGATTCCCTCTGCGGAGATAATATACCCCAAATACTTAACTTCATTTGTCATAAAGAAACACTTTTTTTTTAAATTTAATCCCGTTGTTATGTAATCTATCGAATAATTTTTATAACGTTTCTAAATGACTTGTCATCGTTGTTGTACCTATTATAATGTCGTCCAAAAATACCTGTACGTTAGGAATGTCATTAAGGAGGTTCGACATTATCCTCTGGAAAATACCTGGACTCGATGATAGTCCATAAACCAATCTCTTATACTTAAATAGACCTTAATGAGTGTTAATTACTGTTAAATTATCCGGATCATCTAGCTCAATTTGATTGTACGCTTGGGACAGATCAATCTTTGACAAAACCTTGGCGCCATTAAGTTTAACTAACAAATCGTCGATGCGGGGTAAAGGGTACCTATCGATCAGCAAAACAGGATTTAACGTCACCTTATAGTCCGCGCAGATACGAAGTCCCCCGTACGTCCCCCTTACGCACCGGTACTAGTGGTGTGGCCCAGTCCGCGCTGTCAACCGGCTCAATGACGCCGGTGTGCAGCATTGCATCTAGCTCGTCATCGACGCGATTCCGTAGCGCATACGGTACGGGTCGAGCGCGGCAAAACACCGGAGTTGCTCCCTCGCGCACCCGCAGCCGCGCCGCCCCTCCCTTGTACCGTCCCAGTCCCTCCGTGAACAATTCTTTATACCTGGAAAGCAACGACATTAATTTTTGATTAACATAATTTTTATTTTCTGTCTCAACCACATTTCTAAATAACGTAGGTATTTTAATTTTTAATTCGGAAAGCCATTGCCTTCCTAACAAAGATGTAGTGCCACCTTCGATAACAAAAAGTTCCAAAGATTTAGATTCCCTTCCATAGCTTACAGACGGTTTAATAACTCCTAGCGGCCTAACCTTAGCACCATTATAAAATTTGAATACTAAATTCGATTCCTCTAACACTCTGGTATTAAAATACTTATCGTACATTTTTTTACTTATACAGGACACTAATGAACCGGTATCTACCTCCATAGGTATGCTAATTCCATCAATTTTAATTGATAAGCTTACCGGCTTATAACCATTTAGACAGAGTTGATACAGATCTTCCTCAATCTCCAACTCTTCATCCTCGGGCGGTGACTCGTCGCCCGACAGGTCTGAGTTGCGCCCCCTGCCAGACGGGTCCCTGGCCTCCACGTGCGCAAGCAGGCGGCCGCCGCCACCGCCGCTATTGCCCGCGCGCCGCGCTTGCGCTCCGCCCCCTCGCTCCGGGCACACCTTACGTAGGTTGTCCTGTACCTCGTTGTCTATATTTGCCGCAGATGTACCGATTGTATTGACAATCCTCAGCCCGATGATCAGAGCTACCACAGGCGCGCAAGGATCCAACTTGCTTCCGCCAGCGCCACCGCTGCCGCTGGAGTTTGGTCCCCGTGACTTTTGAAAGCGCGCGCCGCCTCGGGATGCGTAGCCGCGCCCGCGTCGCACGATCCCGGCATGAAGTATACCCGGACCACCGACACGGGTGCTGGCCGATGTGGTCTCGGCGCGCTCCACAGCTGCCGCGTCTCGTTCCGCCGCCTTCATGGCACATGCGATTTTAACGGCCTTGACATATTCTAGGTTTTCCTCCGTGAAAACACGTTGCCTGATTGTCTCGCTGCTGAGTCCACACACTAGCTGATTACGAAGATTTTCTTCTAATACCGTCTTAAATTCACAGTACCTCGCTAATTTTTTTAACTCCGAAATATATTGAGGTATGCTCTCGCCCGATTCTTGCCTCCTTTGTCCAAAACGATATCGTTCCGCCATAAACGAAGGTTTGGGTTGTAAATGGTCTTTCATCAATTGTGTAACTATAGCATACGTTTTATCACTGGGTTTCGTGGGACTCGTTAAATTACTTAGCAATTCATAAGCTTCATCGCCCATCGCCGCGATTAATGTGGGTAGCCATAGCTCTTCTTTAATTTCGTTCAATTTGAAATACATTTCCGCTCGTTCCACTTACAATGTCCAATTCCCGGAACGCACACTAAATTCTAACAACTTCCCAATCGTCATGTTGACCGAAAATTGTGGTAAAAGTGCAATTATGCACGCTAATTCCATCCTCGTCGCCACTGAGGTATTTGTAAAAATGATACACGTACATCTAGCGCAACCGTTTATTGTGGACTAACTATCCGACACTGCACGCACACCTGCGTATACGCGTCACACATACACTACAATATCCTTTACCCCAAAAAATGTTGAAAATCGGTCCACAGACGGCGGAGTAATAGATGAACATAAAAAATATATATACAGCCGAACATATAATGGTTTTAAGTGTCTTATTTATTTTACATGAATACATAAATCAGCATTGTTATTTAAAACACAAACCATTCATAATAATATTATCCATTTGCATCATAAAATTGTTATTGAGCTTGGAAATGCAGTAGGATTGTCTGTAAAAAAAAATATTAGTAAAAACTATGTATTATCAAACAAAAAAAAATAGGTAAATATACCTCATACATTGGCATTTAACAATAACAAATTATAATTTATTTTAATCACTTACAATAAATCCAAGTTCTTCGATAGAGTCTTGGCCTAACACTGCTAATGGACCCATAAGGGTCAGCAATCTCTGATCAATATCAGAGAGTGACTGATAGCTTACTGGCCCACCTCCTGAGCCATTTGCAGCTCTGCGTAACATTAGTGATTTATTTTTGATTTTAGATTTCCAGTCTGCTCATACCTGTAATATAGACAGACATGTTCTTTTTTAATGATCACTTCAAAATTGAAAAATCTTACCAAATATTTAAATTATTAAAAATAAAATATTTTAATAATGTATTATTGATTAAATATTAGGGGCACTTAAATTGAGTGTACCAAGTCTCTCAAAAGATCTTCTGAGAAAGATAAAGAAATGATCAATTATTAATATTCTTCTGAATTTTAACATACCTACTTAACACACCTTACTGAACAAATCAGTTACCATATCTGTGGCCTGGTGCTAAAAGGGCCAAAGTATGTTTTTGTATGAAACGAGATTGTAATGCCAGTTAATTGTAAAAGTATGATCTTTTTTTGTGCTAAAAGGGCGTTAGTGTATTAACAATCTTTCAAAAGTTACGATGTAAAAATGGCCAATGTAGTGTGCGCTTTCATACAGTTAAGTAAAAAAAATAAATGATAAAAGGGCTGCAGTATACTTAAGCCGATAAGAAATTATTATTTTGTAAATTATATTGATATTGACCCTATTAGCACCAGGCCACAGATATAATGTCTCAAAAAATAATTTTAAATGTTTTTCAAGCATTTTTACATGATTTAATGATCAAATATTAAATATATAATTATTTAATAATACTATTTAATACTATCCTTCATAAAATATGAGTTATAAAAAATCATCTGTAATTAAATTTAAATATTGAAAACTTATCTTACTCCATTTGTCTGTCGTTTTAGTGATTCCTCCTCCAATGGCATTCACAGTATTAGTGAGATTAGATAAGCGGTCTGATCTCACTCTACCTTGATGTCCACCAACAGGCCTAGCAAGGTCACCATGACTGTAATATATATGTATAACATATTTAATAAAAAGGTTACTCTATTATGAACCAAATACATCACAATCTAATAGGTACCAATTTTATATAGGTAGATGCATATGCTAATGGTTTTCCCAGAGGAGCAGTCAGAAATCACAGATCTCCATATAAGTAATGCGATCCTAACATACCTATTTGATTCACTCGCTCACAGGTTACGGGAGCCACTGGCCTGATCCTTTTTTGAGGATAACATTTAACTGGTACTAAAAAGTCCATCTCGGGCAACTCTTTTTAGTCCTACCACTGACATCGCACAAAAATAAGGGAATTTTTAAATAAGGCAAAATTAAGGTAAGACTTCTTTCATTCTCAAATGTGTAAGAATCAAATTTTACTTACAGTTCCACGAATTCCAGCATCATGGTGAACTGTTCCGTACTAGTACGTGCCCCTATGTTCATTTTATTATAATAATGAAACTAGTTACTGTGAAAACTCTTAGTAGGTACATTAGTACTCAAGAGTCAAGTTTATAAAATCGCGCATTTTTTGAATAGAATTAGGCTTTAGACTGGGACTATAAGCACCGGAATCCGAGAGACGGTAGAAAATCCTGAGCATTGAAAATAGAACTTTGCGCTAAAACAATAGAGTTGAAAATCGAAGTATTAGGTGTCGAGCAGTCATATATGACATTGACATTTGACTCAACACTCATGTGTTCGATTTTAAACTCTATTGTGTTAGCGCAGATTTTTATTTTCAGTGATCCGAATTTTCACCGGTGTTCCGGATTCCGGAGCATATAGTCCCAGCCTTATTACCGTAATAATCGCCTGTGATAAGTTATATGAACCGACTTTATTATTATTCTTAATTTCTACAGTTGAAATTTGAATTAATTTGATACAAAACTCCCTAGGAACTTTCAGTAAAACTTCTACCACTTTACTGAATCGACTGACTTGACTCATTGACTGCACTGACTATTTATTTGGACTTTGACTAGACTTTAGGCTTGACGATTTAGAAATACGGTGTTGAATACTTATGCAAGAATTCTATTAACTTGCCTTTTTAACTTGACACTGACAATAGTTATAAGTCGTAACGCCATCAATAAATAAAAAAAATAATTATGACATTTGACAGTTGACACTTCACAACTGACGGAGAAATTAACGTTAGAATCAAAGCAAGAAGTGATAAAAACGATTGAGCAATTCGTTGTTGCGATACTAACAACTGAGTGAATTTGGCTAAGACATGAATGTCGTGATCTCAAAAGAGAAGACGATTCGACAGATTTTTTCGAATTTTAACGAAGGCATCTTGACTAGGGCCTCTGGATGCGTAAAATTACCAACCGATTTCTGCACAATCATTTATTCTCAACATGATCTCATTGAACAAATATTTCCCGATGTACACAGTATATAAATCATGAGTGGCTTGCAGAAAGAGCAATTTTAGCGGCAAAAAATGTGGACGTTGACGATTTAAATCTGAAGATACAACAGTTGTTGCCAGGGAACTTGGTATCATACAAATCTATTGATTCAGTTTGCAATGCCAGCGAAGCTGTAAATTTTCCAACAGAGTTTTTGAACTCACTGGATTTTCCAGGCATGCTACCGCATAATTTACAATTGAAAGTTGTATCTCCGATTATTTAGCTTCGTAATTTGAACCCGCTACGGCTGTGCAACGGTAAGCGATTAGTCATACAAAAATTAATGAAAAACGTTATCGAAGCCAGCATTTTAAATGGCAAGTTCCGAGGTGAAAATATATTAATAACACGAATCCCTATTATACCTACAGATGTGCCTATTCAATTTATACGAATTCAGTTTCCGATTAGATTGGCATTTGCAATGACTATCAATAAGTCCCAGGGCTGAACGATGTCTGTTTGTGGCTTACATTTGAGCACACCATGTTTTTCACACTGACAATTATACGTGGCATGTTCTCGAGTGGGTAAACCATCCAGTTTGTTTGTGTTAGCTAAAGATGGGCTAACAAAAAATATTGTTCACGCATTTAGAGATTGATATTTTTTGTTAGTGTTACTGTCGTAATTGATTAATGATATATATAATTTTAAGGAATAACTTATAATAAATTAAAAAAGTTAATGTTTGGTGTTTTGTTACTTTTATATTCCCTCATCGTTCACAGCCCTCCATGCCTCTTTCACTCATATACCACATCCTTACACACTTACAATAAGTTAGTTTTTTTTTTCTACACTAGAAATAATTTATATGGCAAAACAACGTTTGCCGGGTCAGCTAGTACTATATAATAGTCCCACAATTATTATTAATAAGTAGTTTTGTTTGTGATATTATAATTTATAATAGCGAAACGTATTGGTGTCCCGACCAACGACATACCTAACTGCCTGCCTACCTATCTTAAAATATCGAACTCTAACTTGTAACCTATAGTGTGTGTATAATATTATCATTATTATAATAATATTAGCTGTAGTACGGTAATGCCGGTATAAACGATATTATGTTTAGTATTTTTTCCCCGCAGGCTTATCTCCCCCCGCCACACACTACGACACCCAATAAATATCACCGGCTGCACCGCTTATTGACAGTATTCAATCGACAGTCAACTGAAGAGGCACTACGGCAAGTTACAATCTTAATCAGTGCATTAACAAATTAAGAAAATTGAGTAATCAATTGGAGCATTTGGAAAAGCACTTGTTCAATATAAACGAACCCCAGGGATGATTGATTCTAAACAGATTACTCACAACCACCACCACCACAGGTAGCAACAGCAGCAACGGCAATGGCGGCGCCAAGAGAAACGAGGACGATCAGAGATTGGAATATTGTGCTTCTTGTTGACAACAAAAAAGGGGCATGGCAATAACAACAACAGAGACGATGATGGCGGCAGCAAGCAATGGAGTTGGAATGAAAATTTAAACAATTTTAGTCACAATGGTGACAATAACACAACCACTGGAACGGCGACAACGGCGACGATGACAAGATCCACCACATCGATACACAAATTAAACAAACCACCAACGAGGAAACCTCGAATGAAATGTATTCAATCGATAGTCAACTGAAGAGACACAATGGCAAGTTACAATCTAAATCAGTGCATTAACAGAGAAAGAAAATTTAGGATTCAATTAGAGTATTTGGAAAAGCACTTGTGCAATATAAACAGACCCCAGGGACGATTGATTCTAAAAATATTACTCACAACCACCACCACCATCGGTAGCAGCAGCAGCAACAGCAATGGCGGCGCTATGAGAAACGAGGGCGATCAGAGATTGGAATATCGTGCTTCTTGTTGACAACAAAAAAGATGCATGGATGACGGCAAAAACAACAACAAAGACGACGACGGCGGCAGCAGGCAATGGCATTGGAATGAAAATTTAATAGATAGAAGATACTATGTCCCTAAATATTACTAAATGCTCGCTGGCTTTGCGAAATAAAGCCATTTCAAAATTAGGAATCACAGCAGACAGCAGCAAATCCACGTCGTCGTCGGCCGGCGTCTCCACCTCAACCATGTGGTGCGTCCACGTCGTCTAGTCGTCGCCATCAAACGAATAAAGTTCGCCGTACAACATCGACGACAGTAACACCAACAACAACCACCGCCATCGCCACGGCTACGACGACCACGATTAATAGATCCAGTGTGCCAGGCACGACAACAAAGGAGAAGCCTCGACGCGGAGATGAGGGGAATGTTTAGTTGGAGGCGTTGCTAGAGATTAGAGTTTAATAATTGTGACCATTTTAAAAACAAGTTTATTTATTATTTTTTAGTTTGTCTTTACTTTTAAAACATGTTAACGAATATATTCATATTTCATTAGATTCTCAGCTCCGGCGCTCGCTGCGCCCGCGCCCGTCAGTCAGTCGGCTGCGCTGCTCGGTCGCAGATAGACCTGTTTCTAAAGTTATTGAAATCATTGTTACCGCGAGCCTCGCGTTCTGTGGTGCGCACTCGCGCGGTCCTTTATTTAATCAAGTAACAAACTTATTTTTTCTGTCGACGTTTTGTCTCTCATTATACGAGGGCTGCACTAAAAGTATCGGGAATGGAATATTTCCACTGTTCCTGTCATATTAAAATCTTTTTAATTTAAAACTCCTTGGTTTAAAAAATCGAATACCGTTTATTTATTTAAAAAAAGATTCTCGGTCTTGTCACAAGGTCTTGTCAAACTTGTTTAGTCGTTGAGAAAATGGAATTGACTCGAGAAAATTCTAGAGCGATGATTTATTATGACTTTCGAAGTGGTTTTAACACAAAAACAGTGTGTGGACCGGATGATTTCTGCATTTGGTGATGAAGCCCCATCCAAAACCACAATTTATCGCTGGTTTGCTGAATTTCAACGTGGACGTGTCAAACTCAGTGATGATCCCCGTCAAGGTCGTCCAAAAACTGCAGTCACCCAAGAAAACGTTGATGCTGTGCGTAAGCTGATTGAGGAAGATCGACATGTGACATACCGCGAAATTCAGGCAACTTTAGACATTGGCATGAGTCAAATAGAAATAATCTTGCATGAAAAATTAGGTGTAAAAAAGTTGTTTTCCTGATGGATACCGCATTTTGCTCTGTGAGGAGCAAAAAGCGGCTCGCGTTACTTGGTGCGTCAGAACTCTCGAAAGATTCCACGCAGGATCCTGTATACAACATCGTATCAGGTGACGAATCCTGGATATACGCGTACGAACCCGAAACAAAAAACCAGTCACGAGTTTGGGTGTTCGAAAATGAGTTAAAGCCAACAAAAATTGTTCGTTCACGGAGTGTTGCAAAAAAATGGTGGCCACGTTTGTCTCCAAAACCGGCTATGTTGCGACTATTCCTCTTGAGGGACAAAGAGCGGTTAATGCAGAATGGTATGCTAACATTTGTTTGCCACATGTCGTTTCTGAACTCCGTAAAGAGTGTAGTGTAGTGAGTAATTGTCTTTATAATATTTTATGTGTTTTAATTACCTTTATAACATTTTAGGTCAGCATTTTGTTTATTGTGCAACGGTTTCGTTTTATGTATGTTCATATATTATAATGTATTTTTGATTATTAATAAACTGGATCCTGAATCGACTTGGCGTTTCTATCAACCCTGACCAATGTGGCCTCACTAAGTTACATCTCAAAGTGTCTACTCCTAGACACATCACATGGCGACCCTGCCATCAACGTAACCTCCAACCTGTAACTCTACTATCAACGTGATCCTGTTATCAACGCGACTCAATAGACGTGACTTGTCTCTCCCTGGACTTCGAAGAATATGGGCAAAACGCAGAGCAAGGAACAAGTGGTGATTGCGCAGACTGCTGGCGGTGACAACCACGCAGAGGCTGCACACTGGCTGGATGCAGAAGCAGATGCGGAGAGAAGCCCTGGACCGTGTCCTGTCCCGTATAAGCTACCGTCGTCGCCGGGAAATCCAAGAAGGTGCAATGAATGAGTCAAAGGTGTAAAAGAAGAAGCCCACTAGGTATAAATTATTATGATGTTATTTTAGAATAGATTTTTTTTTTTGTTTTTGCTATAATAATTATGTAGTTAAGATTATGAGTATAGAATTAGAATTATCTAAAATTTATGAAAGGTTAAATTATTATAAGGATTATATTACTAAACTAGGACCTTCGAGAAGAAAAGGTTAAAACTTTGATAGTAAGATTTCAGAAACTCTGTGTTTGTATAAAGATTTTAAAAAATGTGAGTAATTTGTCAGAAATTATTAATAGTTATTAATTTTATGTTGTTCTATTGAAGAATGCTATACTAAAGTAATAAATTTTGAAACGGATTCTAATTTAGATCCAGAAAGTAGTATACCAATAAAAATGTCGACTGAAAAGTTTGATTTTAAGACGGCTGTTAACCTTTTACCAAAAATGAACAATTACGAAAATGTAACTCGAGAATTAATTGACGCGATTGAGTTATATGAGTCAATGCTTGATGATAATGGTAAACAGATGTTAATTAAATTTATTTTGAAAAGTTCGTCGAACTGCGCGGGGCGAGGAGGCCGCGGTGCCCGAGCACGAGGCGCGTCAGGTTACGGTGCAAGGTATGTTCGAGGGAATCGTGCTCATTTCGCAATGCAGTATAATAATAATGGGTATTTAAATCATATTATTACCGCAAAGGACGAAGATCAGGGTTCGAATCCCGTGCCGGTAAATAAAAATGAACCGGAAAATTTGGACGAATTTTTCGGTCCTAATCAGGTTTTAGTTTGTGATAGTATTAATTGGGTAAATTTAAGTCTTGATAAGTTACAGTTAGAATTTTTAGTAGATACAGGGGCCTTCCTATCGGCTATTAAGTATGAACTTTTGGATTTAATTAATTTAGAGTTACACTATTGCAATTCAAATATTCAGGGTATAGGTGGTAGTTTAAAATCGGTAGGTTATGTTTACTTAAATTTGTATAATGATAATGTATTTTTTAAGCATAAGTTTTAGGTTTTTAAGAATTTACCTTGTAAAGCGATAGGTATATTAAGTCAAGATTTTATTAGACGCTTCTCTGGCGTGATAGATTATGAAGCGGACACTTTTTCTCTCAAATTTGCGCAGTGTTAGGTAACTTTACCTTTGAATTATTATAATTATTATAGTGTATGTGTAGAACCGCGATGCTAAGTTATTAAATATATTCCTGCGCGTTTTAATTATGATTGTGTAATTTATCCTAAGGAGATTAAACAAGGTATATTTTTAGCAAGTGTGGTGGCTAGGCCAAAAAATGCTAAAATCCCTGTACGAATATTAAATACGACTGACGAGGTTTCTTTATGTTTGAATGAGCTCGAGATAGATAAATTAGAAAATTATAATTTTTGTAAATTTAATAGGCCGGATATTACGTAGAAAGAATAAAAACTTTATTTAAATTACAAAACTTAAGTTCATATTTAAATAAGGAGGAACAATTCTCCATCGAACAAATTAGCGCGATATATCCAGAAATTTTTCACATACCGGGTGACAAACTTAGTGTTACAAACGTGTATGAACAGTCTATTCATTTAAAAAATAATGCTACGCCCGTATATAGGAAACAATATAGGATTCCATTTGTACAAAAAGATGAACTTAATAAACAAATCGACGATATGATAAAGGCCGGGATTATTGAAAAAACTAGTAGCGAGTGGTCTAGTCCTCTTTTGCTAGTTCCCAAAAATTTTGATCGTAGCGGCAAACGTCAATGGAGAGTTGTTATAGATTATAGACAGTTAAATGAAAGACTGCAGGATGATAAATTTCCCCTCCCTAATATCACAGATATATTAGAGTCCTTATCCGGTGCTTTTTAGTCAAAGTTAAAGTCAAAGTTATTTTAAATGTAATTTATCGAAGGAATCTAGAAAGTATTTACCACCATAAGTACTGCATTTACCACCGACAAAGGTCAATACCAGATGTGCAGATTGCCCATGGGACTTAAAATATGTCCATCTGCTTTCAGTAGGCTAATGACGGGTCTCAATTATGAGAAATGCATCGTTTATCTAAACGATCTGATAATATTTGGTCGCAATTTAACAGAACACAATAAAAACCTAATGTCAGTTTTCTCCCGTTTGAGAAAAGTTAATTTAAAATTGAACCCATTACAATGTGAATTTTTAAAGCGACAAATTCTTTACTTAGGTCATACAATATCAGCGGACGAAATTTTACCGGATCCAGAAAAAATACGAGTCATTGAAAGTTATCCGACACCGACATGCGCTGACGACGTCAAGCGTTTTGTGGCATTTAGTAACTATTATAGAAAATTTATAAATAACTTTGCAGCAATAGTTTTGCGTTTAAATAAATTATCTAGAAAAAATTTTCAATTTCAATGGACTACAGAATGCCAAAATGCTATTGATACCCTTAAAAAGTTACTTTCTAGCCCTCCTATTTTAGATTATCCTAATTTTTCTAGCGAAAACAATTTTATTTTGCACACAGATAGTTCTGGTTTCGCTATCGGCAGTGTACTTGGTAATTCCAATGGCAAACCAATCGCATACGCTAGACGATGTTTAAACAAAGCCGAGTTGAATTATTCTACGATAGAAAAGGAGTTACTAGCCATAGTCTGGTCTGTAAAATATTTTAGGCCGTATTTATTTGGTAAAAAATTTGTAATTATAACGGATCATAGACCTCTCCTTTATCTTTTTAATATGACAAACCCGTCGAGTCGTTTAACTAAGTTTCGTCTTTTACTAGAGGAATATGATTTCACTGACGAATACGTTAGAGGGAAGGACAATGTAGTCGCCGATGCGTTATCTCGTGTATCGATTACATCAGATGATTTAAAAGAAATGAATTATAAGTTAATATGCGTTATGACTCGCGCTCAATCTAAAAGGATGAATAAATTACCGGATTTGACAGATACCGGGGATACTTCTTTAGATACTAATAGGTCTCTAGATCAACCTAAAATCATAGAGGTACTAAAGAAAGGTGATATGGATGTGGAATTAATTATTTTAACAGAAAGAAGTCTACGTAGAATGTTAAATAATAAAGATTTAATATTAAACTTTTCACATAATAATAATTTTAGTAATTGTGAAAATAAAAATAATTTATTTGCAAGCTCATCTTCTTTATCAGTAAACTCGCGAGACGATTTGCTGAAAGAAATGGCATTATTTTGCAATAAGTTAAATATTAAAGAAATCATAATTGTTAAAACGAATAAAAAAAATATATATATCGAGTTTTTATCAAAATATATTGCAAAAAATCCACTTGGTTTTCCAAGAATTTGTATTGTAAAGGACGTCCAAAGAATTTATTCTCATGAAGAAAAGAAAGTTATAATGAACGATTTTCATTTATTGCCTAGTAGTGGCCACGTAGGTGTTAGAAGAATGGTAAATAACATTAAAAAATATTATTATTGGCCGTCATTAGAAAAAGACGTTAGGTGCTATGTCGAGAAGTGCAATAAATGTCAAACACAAAAGTATACTAAAATTCATAAACAACCCCTATCTATTACAACAACAGCATCAACATCATTCGAAAAAGTTTTTTTGGATATAGTTGGACCGTTAGATAGAGATGATTTAGGTTTCGTTTACATTTTAACACTGCAGTGCGAGCTAAGTAAATACGTTGAAGCATATCCATTAAAAACTAAAACAACTACGGAAGTTGCTAAATCATTTGCTGAAAATTTTGTTTTACGATACGGAATTCCAAAAGAAATAGCTAGTGATAGAGGTACCGAATTTATTTCAAAAACAATGTCAGAAATGTGTAAACTTTTAAATATAACCCAAACTATTGCAACCGCGTATCATCATCTAAGCATTGGATCATTAGAAAACTCACATAAAGTTTTAGGTGCCTATTTACGCATACAAACCAATAATAATTCTTCAAATTGGAGTTCATGGTTACAGTACTGGTGCTTTTCTTATAACACTATAGTACATTTCGAAACTAAGTACACACCCTTTGAGTTAGTGTTTGGTTATGTATGTAGATTACCTACTAATTTAAGTAACGATGTTGAACCATTGTACAATTTTGGAGATTATGTTTTTGAATTTAAATACAGGTTACAAAAGGCACAAAATGATGCAAGAAATAATTTAATTTTAAGTAAACAACGTAGAAAGTGTAATTATGACTTATCAATTAATCCCATTTTTTATAAACCAGAGGCGATACATTGTTATTAAAAAATGAAACTGGAAATAAATTGGATACTTTATATACAGGCCCATATGTTGTAATAGAAGACCTGGCACCTAATGTTTAAATAAGTTTAAATGGTAAGCAGGTTATAGTACATAAAAATAGGACTAAGTTGTATAAGTAACCGTAGATATTTCAAAAAAAAAAAGTATTTAGATTACTATTTTTTTTTCTTCACTAAGGGTGGTTTAGTGAGTAATTGTCTTTATAATATTTTATGTGTAATTACCTTTATAACATTTTAGGTCAGCATTTTGTTTATTGTGCAACGGTTTCGTTTTATGTATGTTCATAATTATAATGTATTTTTGATTATTAATAAACTGGATCCTGAATCGACTTGACGTTTCTATCAACCCTGACCAATGTGGCCTCACTAAGTTACATCTCAAAGTGTCTACTCCTAGACACATCACAAGAGAACTGCAAGCGCCGCATCATCCTCCATCACGACAATGCGAGTTCTCACACCGCGCACAGAACAAAAGAGTTTTTAGAGCAAGAAATCATAGAATTATTAGACCATCCGCCGTACAGCCCCGACCTAAGCCCTAATGATTTCTATACTTTCCCTAAAATAAAGAATAAATTGCGTGGTCAGAGATTTTCATCACCTGAAGAAGCTGTGGACGCCTACAAAACGGCCATTTTGGAGACCCCAACTTCCGAATGGAATGGTTGCTTCAATGATTGGTTCCATCGTATGGAAAAATGTGTCAAATATCGCGGAGAATACTTCGAAAAGCAATAAATACATTTTTAAATAGTAATGTTGTGTCACTTCCTTGATTCCCGAAATTTTCAGTGCCGCCCTCGAAGCTCCAGCTGAGACAAAACGCCACAGTCTGACTCTGGGAACTATTATTTTAATAATTGTTACTATTGCGGAAAGTTTGGACACTTTCAAGTCCCAGTGTCGTTTTCGAAATCAAAAACCTGAAAATAAAGTAAATAGTACCGCGTTTGTAGTGTCTAATTCGCATAAACTACAAAAATCCAAATGGTTAGTGGACTCTGGTGCTAGCGAACACATGTGCTGGGATCGTGCATTGTTCACATCGTTCAAAAGCGCTTCGCCAAAAACCTGTAATTGTCGCTAATGGCGCGGTGATTAATGCGCTTGGTTGCGGCCAGATGGCAGTTCAAGTATCGAATGGGAACGAATGGATTGACACAGAAATAAATAACGTGTTGTACGTTCCTGAACTGAATACGAACTTGTTCTCGGTCAACAGCGCCATAGATATGTCGTATATATAAAGAGTCATGATGACAGATGACAATTCTTGCAAATTTTATAAGGCAAATAATAAATAAATATATATGGACGCTTCACACCACGTCAATCCGGCCGCGTGTTAAGTATCCGAAGAACTTGTGTTACAGGTACCAGAAAACGGGAAGTATATTTAATACTTTTATACTATACATATATTTAATATTTTTATTATATTATACACATATTTAATACACATCCATGACCCAGGAACACAGAAAAACTTTTTGTTCCTTCGGCGGGATTCGAACCCGCGACCCCCGGCTTGAGGACCAACGCGCTGAACAACGGAGCCACAGAGGTCGTCAAATAAAATTTGTGCGGTGGCGAAAAAGATTGGAAGCTTGTACTTTATGGATTTACGCTTTAATAGTAATTGTGAGATGGCGAGTACTGCTAAATTGGTGCCGAATGACTTAAATGATTGGCACAGAAGATTGGCGCATCAGAACTTCAGCTACGTAAAAGATATCCTACGGAAAAACAGCATCTAGGTTAAACAAACATCCAAGCCAATGTATGATAGTTGTTTGGCTGGTAATGCATAGATTGCCGTTCAGTAGAAGTGAATACAAGAGCACTAAGACATGTGAGCTAATTCATGTTGATACCTGTGGTCCCATGGACAAACCGTCAATTGGTACTTCGTTGTGCTGAAAGATGATTAAAGATAAGATCAAACATATAATTGAGGACTTCATTAATAAGGCTGAAAATGTCACCGGAAACAAAGTCAAGATATTTAGAAGTGATAATGGCCTGGAGTTCGTAAACAGGCATATGAAAGAAATCTTTGCAAAACATGGAATAACACACCAAAGGGCAGTACCATATACCCCTGAACAGATGGTGAGGCGGAGAGAGATAATAGAACATTGGTGGAAGCGTCGAGAACTATGATTCATAAGAAAAATTTACCAAAGAAACTATAAACACAGCATTGTTCGTGTTGAACAGAACTGGGAAGAGCCATGAAGATGGAAGATCTCCTTTTGAGGTATGGACTGGGAAAACTTATAATATCCATGGGTTGAGAGCCTTTGGTACAGAAGTGTATGTACACATTCCAAAGGAACGAAGGCAGAAATGGGATAAGAAAGGAGAGAAAGGTTTGATGGTCGGGTATGAGGAGGATGTAAAAGGATACCGTATTTACTACGCTCAGAAAGACACAGTGGAGACAAAAAGGGACATTGTTTTCTTATAGGAAGAAGAGAAGGAAAAACCTCAACTGAATGGAGGTGATGGTCAAAATGTAGTGTCCTTAAACGTTGAAGAGGACACAGAGCAAGAGCGTAGCCTTGAGATAGATATTGATGAAATAGCTACTGAGATAGCTACCTCTGAACCAGAAGAGACAACCCATACAAGCAATACCCTAGGAGATAACTCAGAAAGTGACAGTGACTACTTACCATGTAGTGAGGAAGAACACATACTAGAAGGAAGTAGTCCGCCCAGAGAGGGAAGGAGTAAGCGTGAGCATCAACAAACATCTTTCTATAAGTGCAACAATGTGCAAGTGGATAAAAGTGAGTGCGAGCCCGTTACTTATAGTGATTCCATGAGCCGAAGTGATGCTAGTAAGTGGAGTGCAGCTATTTATAGTGAACTTCAGACACTGAAAGACACATGGTACATTTGATTGACTTGATTGATTGACATGATTTACCTGTAAATGCGAAGGCGGTGAGTTGCAAATGGGTTTTTAGGATTAAAAACATACTTAATGTTAAACAGTATAAGGCTAGGCTGGTGGCTTGGGGGTTTGAGCAACGGGATACACTTGATTTAAATGATATTTATGCCCCAGTTGCTTAATTATCAACCTTTAGATTATTTGTAGTAATTGCAACTAAAAAGTCGAAATTCGACACCCTTGGTCGCAATTTCAAGTCCTGTGATCACCAATGTCACAATTTCGCTGTGATTTTTTTTATTTCTAGATCTTCATTAACGATACTTTTAATCGCAACTACTAATTATTGCAAAAAGCATTGTTAATTTAATAAAATAAGTTAAGTTTTAGTGAGTCATGGTTCATAAAAATATTGTTAGTTAACTTTGACACTTCATTTTGAAAAACATTTTTACTACACTACCCTTGGCAAGTTATTTCAAAAGATGGCGCATTTAATCAAGATTTAAAAATGGTGAAACACTAGCCACTTTTCTTACCATTAAAAAATTTATTTCTAATTTTTTTCAAATTGAGCTCATTTCAAAAATAATAATTGATACATTTTTGTATTAACAGATCGGGGTCTTGAGTGTGTGTAATGAACAAAATTAGTGATAGAATGAGATAGATAGTGATACTGACAGTCTGTCTCACTCTAGAGCGAGACAGATTGATATTCGACTTTTAGAATGAGCGAGACGGATAGTGACGCTTGAGGGGTCGTCCGTTCACAACATTTAGTACGCATCGTTTCTTCGTCTACTACGCATCTCTAGTATTCGTGTAACCATCGTACTAACGACTTTGGCTTGTGTTACTTTGGACTTGATACTGTATCCGTACTGACGACTTTGGCTTGTGTTACTTTGGATTTGATACTGCATCCGTACTGACGACTTTGGCTTGTGTTACTTTGGACTTAATACTGCATTCGTACTGACGACATTGGCTTTGCTTTTCCGGACTTTGTGCTGTGAAAATAGTTAGTGAACAACATGCCGGATCTGTACACAGTACAAGAATATGCAAATATGCATCTTATCTACGGTGAATGCCGTTGTAATGCCTCTGCCGCAGCCATATTGTATCGCGAGAGATACCCCAATGTGCAGCGTCACCCAGATTATCGCGTATTCCAAAATGTGCACGCGTCATACTCGGAAGGACGATTGCCCAGTGTTCGTACGTCCGGTGGAAGACCGCAAAGAGACTATGACGACGTAGTTTCGAATGAAATTCAAAATGACCCCAGCACTTCAGTACGTGCGATAGAACTAGCAACGGGAGTACCGAAAAGTAACGCTCATCGAATATTTAAAACGATACGAATTTCATCCGTATCATGTGCAACGCGTCCAGAGTTTGTTACCACGAGATTACGCACCTAGAATTGATTTCTGCAGGACAATGTTAGTGAAAATTCGTGAAGAACAAAATTTTATGGACCGACGAATCTACATTTAAGAGACGGTTAATTAAACTTACACAACCTTCATGAATGTCACGTCGAAAATCCGCATTTAATGCGTGAAGACCGATCCCAATACCAATTCAAAGTAAACATGCGGACTGGAATTTTAAACGGACGAGTAATTGGACCATTTGAGCTAACTCAAAATTTAGATGGCGCCACCTATTTGCATTTTCTTCAAAACGATTTGCCAAATTTGTTAGAAGACGCACCGCTCAGAAATGTGGTTTCAGCAAGATGGTTGTCCGGCCCAATATGCTCGGGCTGTAAGGGATTATTTGAACGCTGATTATCCTGACAGATGGATCGGACGCGGTGGCTCAATTTTATGGCCTCCTCGTTCCCCCGATCTAAATCCAGTTGATTTTTTTTACTGGGGATGCATTAAAGAAAAAGTCTATTCGAAACCAATACAAAATCTATCAGAACTTCGCCAAAAAATTGATGCAGCGTCAGAAGAAATAAATTCAAGGAATTTGGCACGACTGGTGCAAAGGTCTTTTGTAAGGCATTGCAGAGCCTGTATTCGTGCCGGAGGCAAACAATTCGAACATTTACTGTAGTTTAAGGAGAATAATTAAATAAAAAGTTTTACGACGGTTCGTTCATTGTTTTATTAATTATTATTATGTTTTTTTACAATAAGATTGGTTATTAACTGACTCAATTACCTCTTTACTAAAAATAATAATTTTATTTCAGACCAGAAACAAAAAATAACAAATTTTAGTAAGAAAAATTCCTAATGTTGAGTTGTTCAAATTGAGCTCAATTTGAAAAAAATGAGAAATAAAAATTTTAATGGCAAGAAAAGTGGCTAGTGTTGCACAATTTTTAAATCTTGATTAAATGCGCCATCTTTTGAAATAACTTGCCAAAGGTAGTGTAGTACATTTTTTTTTCAAAATGAAGTGTCAAAGTTAACTAACAATATTTTTGTGAACCATGAGTCACTAAAACTTAACTTATTTTATTAAATTAACAATGTTTTATGCATTAATTCGTAGTTGCGATTAAAAGCATCGTTAATGAAGATCTCGAAATTAAAAAAATCACAGCGAAATTGTGAAATTGGTGATCACAGGACTTGAAAATGCGACCAAGGGTGTCGAAATTCGACGTTTTTACAAAATTGTCTATTATCGCTGAACTGAGTGATATGGAATTTTTAATTTATTTCACCCGGAACTGGTGTAACTTGGCCATTCATCCGGTCTCAGATTATCGTTGAGTTTTGGGACACCCTGTATAAACAATCAACCAAACGAAAAACCTGGGATGACGAAAAAATGGCACAAGCTATAAAATTCGTCCGGGAAAAGAAAATGGGGTATTTGAAAGCGGCACAGCATTTTCAAGTGCCAAGGACAACTTTATTTCGTCTCTGCCAAAAAGATGAACAGTCTCCAGAAGTGGCAGCAGCTACGACATTAGGACGACAAACTATCTTGGGCTCCGAACTTGGACGTCAGCTAGTAGAATACATACTAATAATGGAGAGCAAGTTTCACGGTTTAACAAGAACTGATCTTCGCCGTATGGCGTTCATGCTAGCAAAGCGAAACAATTTGCAGAATCCCTTCGGTGAATCAGGTATGGCTGGAAAAAAGTGGTTCAAGTTATTTTTAAATCGTCATAAAGATAAACTTTCGACAAAAAGACCAACTGGTACATCATTTGCCAGAGCATTTGGATTTGATCAAGAAAAAGTGGAAGCCTTTTTCAACCTCTTTGAAGAGCTTTACACTAAAAATAACTATCCACCAAATCGTATTTACAACGTGGATGAATCAGGCCTCACAATAGTACAAATTAAGATACCACAAATCATCGGCCACAAAGGTAAACGCCAGGTAGCTGCACTGACTTCAGCAGAAAGAGGATCTCTGATGACAATAGTTGTTTGCATGAATGCAAATTTGTTGTTGTTTGTTGTTGATTGTCATTTTGTGCCACCGTTCATTATTTTTCCCAGAAAAAATATGAGTGCTCAGCTAATGAGAGGCTGTCCTCCAGGATCAGTCGGAGTTGCACATCCATCAGGGTGGATACAAATGAACATCTTTACAGACTGGTTCAAGCACTTTATTCACCACACCAACCCGACTCCTGAACCGAGGGTTTTACTGATACTAGATAGACACTATAGTCATACTCACAATATCGATATAATAGATATTGCTAGGGAAAATAACGTGGACATAGTTTCGGTACCTCCTCATACGACTCATAAATTGCAGCCGTTAGATAAGTCTTTCATGGGGCCTTTAAAAACATACTATAGTGAGGAAATACGCATGTGGATTAGAGACAACAACAGACCTCTAAGTCCATATGATATTGTGGAGCTGTTTGGCAAATCCTATTTGAAAGTACAAACAGGCGAAATTGCAGCCAACGGGTTCAAAGTCACTGGATTGTGGCCTTTAAATAAAAATGTCTTCAGTGATGTGGACTTTATTGCTGCGCAACAAAATGCTGTAATAGACGGTTGTACAGCCAATATCTCTCCACTGGAATCAAGATCTGAAACTGGTCAAGTTCTGGTAGAAATACCTGCACCACAAACAACTGCTAATTTACAACCTGAACCTGCACCTTCGACTTCTGGGCTTAATCGCAGCAGTTTGGGTCTGGTGTATCCGCATGCCATAAGTCCAGTGCCAGAGAAACGAAGAAAAGTATCTAGCAGAGGAAGAAAAGCTGCTGTAGAAGCAGTCATAACATCTTCTCCCTACAAAAATGATTTAGAAAATAAAAATATGAAGAGACAAGAAAGAGAAAGTAAACTAGTCAAAACAAAGAATAAGAGGAAAACTGCAAAGAGAAACAAACAAACGAAGAAAAATAAGGATGATAGTGAAGAAGAAGACTCTGAGGAACTAGACGTTATCCAGTTTGATCATGTTGAGTGACCATGATGAGTTGATGGACCAAGTACCTCTTGACTCTGCTGATGCAGAATGTATGTTCTGTTCAAGACTCTTTTCCATGGATAAAGGTGGAGAAAGCTGGATTAAATGCTTGATGTGTGGGCTCTGGGCACATTATGATTGTGCTGGTCCAGAGTTTGATACTTGGATCTGTGACTTTTGCAAGTAATTATGTACTTCTATCATTGATCACAATATGTTATATTCATTTAATTGATCTCAAAGATATTAATGTCCATTTTTGTTATTGTTATGTTGATTTATGCTTATAGTCCATATATGGGTACCTATTCCATATTTGGTTACTCATTTGTGATATTGTTTTTTGTGTTAGATTTTAATTTGATTTTTTTTTTCTTTGCGGGTAGGCGTAGCAACTACACTTAAAGTAAACTCGGGACTATAAATTTTAAATTAAAAATACTTACAGTTATCAAAACAATATATGTATTGCAGTAAATAACAGTTAAAACCCTTCTTTGCTCGCCACAATATACAATTTCCTTCACCTCAACACTTTTATCACTCAAATCAAAATCTTCACTGTGACTCCTCAAGAACTATGGATATGTCGTCTCAACTTGCTGCCAACATGGAGGATCTGGCTAAACTCTTCCAATCTCGAATGGATTCCTATGAGCAGCGACTCCTGAATGCTAGTTCTGCAACTTCGCAACCAGACCTCTCCAGCTTGAACAGTGTGTTCCTTGAATTCAAGACTTGTTTGGCAGACATTAACCAAATTAAAAACACAGTTAGATCTCCTAACTTTAGGTCTCGACAGGCATGAGACATTTCTTCGCAAAAAGATACTGTTACTCCACGGCATATCTGAAACAAAAAATGAAAATTTATTTGATGTCATTTCCAAAACAATATCAGACAAACTGAAGTTGGATTTTACCTGCAGTGATATTGAATCCTGTCATCGTCTTGGTTCCCCCAACAGTAAAGCCCGTGCTGTCCTTGTTCGATTTCGGGATGTGGAGCAGCGGCGTTTGGTTTGGGATGCAAAGTCTACACTCAAGAGCACTGGAATTGTCATCTCTGAGTTTCTCACTAAGTCTAGGCATCAAGTGTTTCTGACTGCACACCAGCACTTCGGAGTATGTAGCTGTTGGTCCACCGAGGGAAAGATTGCGGTCATATTGCCAGACAAATCGCGGCGGAAGATCGAAAGTATGCAGGAGCTTAAATTACTTATGGCCTCATTTTCCGCTACCAAAGAATCCAAGTCAGCCCCCCAACCGTCGGATATTAAGAGTGGCCACGGAGTAGCGGCAGCGACCTTAGAGAATAAGCTCCCTAACAGAGCTGCATCTTCCTCTCGCCGTGCTAGAAGGACTTAGTTTGGGCGGTAATTTAGCTGTTTGTCTTGTCATTCATATCTGTCTTGTAATTGTTTCATCTTATTGAATGTTTTCTATATTCTCTTTTGCAAATTTTAAGGTAGTTTAGTTCATTTTTTACTTTCCACCCGCTTGTAGTACATATTACTTTTTATTTACTCTCGTTTTGTTTGACAAAATAAAATATTTTCTGTAACACTTTCGCAACCAGTGGCACTTTGACACTGTGTCAATGTCATCTGTCAATTCACTTTTTTTTTATTTTTTTTTGTGTTTTTCATATTTTATTTACATGAATAAATTGTCAGGCTATAATTCCATCTTCTTTTAAGGTTGCCTGACTTTGTGTACCGTTAAAATACTTTGTGAAATGTTTATTGTTAATCTATTGTGTGTAACATTCTTCTGACATTACTACGGTGAGTTAAGATGGGTTGTTTTATCATACATAGTTAAAATTATTATAATTATTTATTGCGTACTATTAATTAGGAATTAGTAAATATTATTATTATTATTGTTTTATCGTAGTATAATATTATATTAGCATATTTTATAATATTGTATTGGTAGTTATATGGATTTAATTGATTATGATACCATTAATGATGACTTTTTTTCATGCTCTTCATCGTCTGATAGTTTTCTCAGTGTGGATAGTGGTGACGAGAGTTCGGCTTCTCCTTCTGCTCATGAACAATTAATTAAGGTCTTTCTCTCTTTTCCAAACAACTTTAATATCGTTCATGTTTGGGGGGGTTACAGTTCCCCTTTTTTTCCCGCGGATATTGCGGCAGTCGGCTGCTCCTTCACAGTGCCTTTCAAACGAGGTGTCGCTCGTTCTTGGGCAGCTTTTAGTTCCAGAGCTATGAGTGGATGAAAATTTACCAAAATGGCCGACAAAATGGCCGCCGGAAGATTTTCTTCGATATCTCGCGAACCCGTGCTCCTATTTAGACGTGCGAGGTGTCGGTTGTTTTGCAACGCTGCTGGCTATCCTGTCGTGTGGTTACTTTTCTGTGTTCTCCTGTCGTTCCCGTTTTATCCCGGTTTTTAGCTGTTTTTGCTGTATCTCTAGATATAATTGTCCCAGCGTCCTGATCCAGGTGTCGTTCTGTAGGTCTTACTATGTTCTTTGTGCCTGCTTTGTCGTTCAGGTTGTCCGGTGTTGCCAGCTCGTTCAAAACGGGATAGTACAGGAATACGGTTTTTCTTCTCTGGTGGAATTTTTTTTAAGGGCGGGACTTACCCTTTTGTTTGGGGCTCATAGGCGCCGTCGAGCAGCTAATTTAGAGATGTTCAGATCCCACGCGTCTCAAACCGTCTTCGAGTGGCAGCTTGCTAAAGTTGGGAATTTTATAATTTAATAACTCACCCCCTGATGTACAATTTTTTTTCCGTTTTCGGATTTTACGTTGTCTGGTAAGGGACTTCTAGATGCACTGTAATCCGTTTCACTCAGAACTCTATTTCACAGACCTCGTGGTGACGCCAAAATCTTTATCACAAGGTCAATGGCACTTCTACTTAGTTTTTAATTTTGAAACTTACACTATCTATGAAGGTCTCTGTCCTACCCAATGTCCACTTATTGTTTTAAAAATCTGATAACATCCACTTAAGTTATTCCACTTTTCAGTTTGTTTTTTATTTCATTTTTAGTTTTTTACACTATTTATCACTTTTTTCCCTTGATTAAGGTTTAACACGATTGGCCGCGTGTGAGGGGCACCGAGACGATTCCAACGACACTTCGTTTTTGAAAATCGGTTAAGATTTACCCACTTTTTGGGATTTTTAAGTGCGGAGCGTCGCGAAAAAGCTGTTGCTCGGTCAGCAACTCTCCCCGGAACTCTCCCCCTCCAAAAAGTGCACAAGGTACCACTTCCCAGGGTAAAAGGAAACCGCGATCCGCGGCAACCAGATTTGACGGAGTTACAACCGAAACAAAACCAACTTGACGTTTCGGCCGCCATTTTGTAAAATTTCAAACGCAGATAGCCCGGGAACCGGAAGCCGCAGAAAGCTGCAGTTTTCGGTGGTCACCAGCTGAGGAACCTCGCCACAAGACCCGATTGGAAAATCCTGAAAATTCTGGAAAAAACACAAAAAAATTCCAAAATTTTCAAGCGAAGATAAGACCGGAAACAGAGAGGGGAAAAAACCAAAACGAAGGAACCCAAGAACCACATACCCACGATTAGCCGTTGCAGGGATATAGGACACTAAAGTTCGTCACTGACAGCTGTCGAACTGTCAAAAGTCTGACAAAAACACCAATAACTTGGCTTCCCGTGGGCGTAGAAGACTGCGGTTTCTTCCTGGGTGGAAAACACCACAATACCTACTCCCCCCCTAAAATTGGAAGAGATCGGAGACCTAAAAATTTTGATAGCTCAAAACCAAACAACACCAAGAGCATCAAATAGAGAATCAGATTCCAAGAAAAAAGAGCCCAAACACCATCCCAATACCTCAAGGGGTTCGGAAACAATAAACAAAAATAATTTTTGGCGGCCATCTTGGAGGCCATCTTGAAAATATTCAACAGGCGATAACTCGGCTCTCACAAGACACAGAGACACGCGGTTTCCACTGTTGAAAAGAGCGAATCAAGGGCCACACTACCAACATCACAGACAAACTCGAACAGCGCCGCCATATTGTCATCCATTTTGTTTTTACAAAAACACAAATATCTTGGCATCCGGACATCGTGAAAAGACAAAACAAACGGCATCTAAAAGAGAGACACAAGGGCTATAAATAGAAGCAAGAACCATCCCACAGGAACCTAGGAAAATATATATATATATATATATATATATATATATATATATATATATATATATATATATATATATATATATATATATATAAATAAATACTTACCTTACCAAATCCGCAACAACAGGTACCTGGAAACAAAAGACCAAGGACAGACAGACAGACGCAGCACCATCACCTGAAAGAAAAAAGCACAAAAGCCCAATAAAATCACAGCCCAGGCAACCAAGGACCGAAGACAACCTGAAAGAAAAGGAACAAAATCAACTAGATTCCAGAACACCCTAACAAAAAAAAATGTCGAAACTTTATAAGAAACAGAAAAGCCCTACTGTATCGACTAAAACAAAAAGGAGCCTCAGGGATAGACTTCTGGAGGGACAGATTCGCCAAGCATCCATCTGCTAGTCTGAGACCTCAGAAGAATTCCTAAGCCCAACAACGAACCTAATGGACCTAGACCCCCTCATGACTAAAAACGAACTACCAAGGAGCATAGCCGACTCTGATGAAGGATCCTCGGTGGCATCTAATACGTCCAATAACAGTAGAATGAGCATCCTCCCAGCACGCAGTAAGCGTGGTGTAGGAGTAGCCATGGATGAGGCCACTAAACTAGCGAACGATATGCTCCTAAAGGCGAAATCAGCATTAGAGGAGGCCGGAAACATGAAGAGAGAATGCAAGGCCACGGCCCTTGAATGCATCCAGACTCTATATGAAACAGTACTGGCCCTATCGGACTCACGATCTAGACACAAATTAAATCTAGAGAAAGAGAGAAGCCGCAACGCAATATAACTGGTAAGATTAAAGAGAGAACACACACAAGAGATGAAGACCTTAAAAGTAAATCTCACAAAAGAAATTAATAAAACAAGAACGGAAGTGCAAGAAACAGCAAAGGAGATAGAAAACATCAGAAAATGGCTCCACTTTGAGACACAACGTCCGTTCAGAGAAGTGGAAGAGGCAGGAGTGATCCTAAAAAGAATCGAAAACGAACTCAAAGAAACAAAAGAACCTGCGACAAACGAACAAGGACGCTGGGACACTCTTCAATCCGAAATAAAAAACTAAATACCAGCACAAACGCCATCTCTAACCAACTAGATACCCTTCGCCGACACCTGACAGACATAAGCAGCAAATACGAAAACCTCCCGCTGCTTCATCTAGGGAGAGAACCTACAGAGACAGAGAAAACTAGAGGAGACGACAAAGAAGAAACTACAATCAAACAACACTTACCACTATCGGCAACAAACTAGCCGACATCAAAATGATGTTGAAAGACCTGAAACACAGTAAAACAGAACCAAACGAAAGGGATAAATCTGAACCCGAATGCTCGAAAACTCTAGAAAAAGGACTAAAAGACTGTTGCATATTGACAAAAGTAAGTACTAAAAAGTAAAAGTAACTAAAAAGGCTTTACTTCATGACATCTGTCAATGTCAAAAATGACATTGACAGATGTCATGAAGTAAAGCCTTTTTAGTTTATTTCAATTGGCCAAAAGGCTATAAATAGTGTAGACGTATATTATTGTGTTAGGCATATACCTCATATGTAAAACGTAGTCAGTGTTAAATACCAATAAAGGAGAATAAAAGAATTGTTGCTGTATTATCCTTATATTAAGAAGGACATACAAATCAAGAGGTCGTAGCCCGCTACATGGTGTCAGAAAAAGAAGTAAAAAATAAGTTGCCAAGAAAACGAAAATCATGAACGCAAAAGACACGTTGAAACAATGTGTGAACGAATCCTTGGAAAATTTTCTAATGGAATTAGAAACCGCAAGTCATGCCTGTGAGTTTGGTTCGCTACGCGTTTCCCTTGTAAAGGATATTTTCATTGCTAATATGGCCACAAACTTCTCGCAGTTTCGTCAAAAACTCCTACAAGAGCAAGATTTATCCCTAGAAAGATCCAAACTCCTCTATAGAACACTCACGATGGCGCAGAAAAGTGAAGAATCAATCAATACAGCAGATGGAAGAGAAGAAGCCACAATATACAAGCTACGCAAAAGTCGTCGGGCCAGTTCTCCCCCATACCAGAAAAGTAAAAACTCAAGATCCCATCACGCCAAGGTCACCCAAGGTCAGCTACACCTGGATCCAGAACATCGTCGTGTGTAAAGTGCAACACATCGCATGGTCGCCGCAACTGTCCAGCATGGAAATACAGATGCAGGTCATGTTTTAAATATGGACATTTTACTCATCTATGTTTTAAGAAAAATAGTGTCTATTGGTTCTGGGGTAGGCAGCATAAATCTCGATGATGAATCAAGCCCCAAATGTGCTGAGGCTGAGAGATTTACAATAGGGGCATTATTCAACATTAAAAACAAAATCACAAAATGCTAGTACAAAATACCACAGACAATTCCTGGCATTATTCTCTTAAGATAAACAACAAAAATGTAGATTGCCTAATTGACACTGGAGCAGACATTAATGTAATGTCTTATCAGTGTTAAGCACCAATAAAGGAGAATATAAGAATTGTTGCTGTATTATTATCATCACCACCCAGACACAAGAAGGACATACAAATCAAGAGGTACAGAATACAAATCTTGTATTTTATATCTTTGTAGCGACAAAGATATCAACGATAAAATACAAGAAATCAAAGAACCTTACCTTACATTGAACTCCAACATGAAAGAGCTGAAAAAAGTAGTAGCTGATTCGATAGACACAACAGCAGAACAAGTCGCACCAGTGAGAGCAGCAGTAGAAGAGCTGAAAAGAGAAATAAAAACACCATACACGCAGGAGCTATCACCACCTGAAACAGAAAAAGGGATTATCTCACCAAACACCACAACATACGCAGAGAAGCTGAAAAGCAAAATACCAACAACCAGCTACAACCTAGCCATCGAGTCAAGCGAACCGCTACACACCAGTCAAATCAAATCAAATCAAAAATTTTTTTATTCAAAATTGGTATTTTTAAATACTCTTTTTGAACGTCGATACTACGTGATGCCTACCACCGGTTCGGGAACTAACCCAGCGAGAAGAGCCGGCAAGAAACTCGTCTGGGGCCATCTTTTACCAAAAAGATGGAAAATTATTCTTTTAAAATCAAAATTATTACAATGTTTACTTATGTCTATGTAACAAATAATAAAATAAGATAAGGAGCCACCTTATTCCCAAGGTGTGCCGTCTTGAATGAAGTCATTAATTTTATAATACGCTTTGGCACACAAACGTTCTTTAACTACTTTTTTAAACTTATTAATGGGAAGGTTTTGAACCTTTTCTGGGATTATATTGTATAAGCGTATACATTGGCCTTTAAAGGATTTACTAACTTTGCTTAGTCTGAACACTGGCATATCTAACTTGTTCTTATTTCTAGTGTTTACACAATGATTATCACATTTCTTTTTGAAGTTTAGATTCTTTCTTACATATAACACATTTTCCAAAATGTATTGAGATGCAACGGTCAGAACTTTTATTTCTTTAAACTTTTCCCTTAGAGATTCAAAAGTCGACATCTTATAAATAGAACGTATAGCACGTTTCTGCAGCACAAATATTGTATTAATGTCCGCAGCGTTTCCCCACAAGAGGATGCCGTACGACATTATGCTATGAAAATAGCTAAAGTAAACTAATCGCGCGGTCTCTATGTCGGTAATTTCTCTAATTTTTTTAACAGCGTATGCTGCAGAACTCAGCTTATCTGCCAATTTAGCAATATGTGGTCTCCACTGTAACTTACTATCTAATGTTTTACCTAGAAATACAGTGGTGTCTACTAATTTAATTTTCTCATTTAATAGTATATTGGTTTGTGCCTGCGTAACATTTGGCAAGCTGAACTTTAAACATTTTGTTTTATTAGAATTCAACAGTAAATTATTAGCATTAAACCAATGTACTATTTTTGAGAGAGCACTATTTACCTCGTCATTGTTAGATTGTCGTCGCTTCACATTAAAAATTAGTGAAGTGTCATCAGCAAAAAGTACTATCTCATGCTTATCATTAACTAGATAAGGTAGATCATTTATATAGATGAGAAATAGAAAAGGGCCCAAAATAGACCCCTGTGGTACTCCTAGTTTAATTTTAGTACCATTAGACCTTTTGGAATTAACTTCTACAGTCTGTGTTATATTTATTAGATAAGAGCTTAGAAGCTTTAGTGCCGTGCCCCTTACACCATAATATATATGGTATAATTTCCTGAACAGCGTATCATGCTCCACACAGTCAAATGCTTTGGATAAATCACAGAATATACCATCATGCATCCTGTGACCTCTCCCAAGCTTCAAATATACTGCACAGAAGACTGATGCCTGCATCTGTTGTGGACCGACCTTTAGTAAAACCAAACTGATTACTATGTAACAATTTATTCGAGTTGAAGTGAAAAAGTAATTGATTTAGAATAATTTTCTCAAAAATTTTACTTAAAGTCGGTAATATGGATATTGGTCTATAGTTAGCTGGGTCTGATTTATTCCCAGCTTTAAAGAGAGGCATCACCTTGCTGTGCTTCATCAAGTCAGGGAACACGCCACTTTTAATACAATTATTAAAAACTAATGCTAGGTGAGGGGCTATGATGTCAATTACTGGTTTTATAACTTTTGTGGACATACCCCAGAGATCAGTTGTACTTTTAATATTAAGTAATTTAAATGCCTTGATAATGTCTCTAGAGTCTATTTCTTTGAAAATAAAATTTACATCACATTCCTTCACATTATCTCTAAGTAATTTTTCGGCGACTGTAGGTGATGAATTTAAGTTTTTTGTAGTTGAGATCGGAATGTCTGCAAAAAACTTCTCAAATACTGTCGCAACTTCAATGTCAGAACTAACTTTTTTATCATTAATATAAAGTTCAAATTTAGAGTTGCGACTGGCGACTCTTCCAGTCTCATCTGCAATTATTTTCCAGGTGGTTTTCACTTTGTTTTTAGAGTTCTTAATTTTTTCTTTGATGTGAAGAACCTTCGCTGCTTGACATACCTTCTTGAAAATTTTCGAGTATTTCTTGACATATAGTTTAAAAGCTTCACTCCTGTTCATTGATTTCTCGTTATACAAGTCATACAATCTTTGTCTACTAACAATAATACCTGCAGTTGCCCAGTTACTAAAATTATTTCTTTTATTACTAAATCTGACCGATTTAGAAGTAAATACAGAGTCAAATTGGTTTTTTACTACTTTAAATAAATTATTAAAAGTTTCATTTGGATTAATTGACTCATTCAAACATTGAAAACTTGAAAGTAATTTACTTCTAAATTTCTCAATACGTTTTGTGTTTACAGGAATAAACTCAATATTTTCTATCGGATTATTATCACATTTAAGATCAAATGATGCTAGCTGTCCACAGTGATCAGAGTTAAGTACATTAATTATGTCTTTCCTAAAAGGAGTGACATTTGTGAAAATATTATCTATACAAGTAGCTGTTGTTTCACATATTCTTGTTGGTTCATAAAATAAATTAATTAAATTATACTATTTGAACAAAGATGTGAATCTAACAGTGGTGGAGTTAGAGTCTAATAAATTAATATTAAAATCACCACATACAATAATCTTCTTATTAGAGACACATACTTTCGTCAGCACTTGATCCATTATTTGTTCAAAAGAATCGTATAAACTTGATGGAGGCCTGTATACGCATACTACCACAATAATAAGGTGGCTCAACTCAATACAAGCCAACTCAATAATTCGTTCACTAGACAGTTTTACAATATCTTTACGTTCTTTACATTTCAATTTTTTATTAATCAAAATTAAGGAGCCACCTCTAATGACATTTTCTCGACAGAAAGAGCTCCCTACTTGGTGATCACAATAGTTAAATATTAATTCATGATTTTTTAACCAATGTTCTGTTACGCATATAATGTCAATTTTAAATTCATTTAAAAATAACTCAAGTTCTAATTCTTTCCCTATTATGCCTTGTAAATTTTGATGCACCAAGTTTATATTAAAATTACAGTTTTTCCCAGAGTTCTTACTAGGCCCTTCGTAGGAGGCATCAGTATAAATATTTCCAGCTAAGAAATTGCTAGAGTGAGCCTCTGTTGTCCTATAATCTAATTTAAATTATTTGGAACATATTCCAAGTTTTTACTAATAAAATTGTCAGTATAAGAACACTGCTCAATAAAAGCAGTGGTCGGCTTAGCCAATTTTTTGGCTTGTCTTAAAACTAAAAAATTATATAGCCATTTAGCTAAATGTCGTGTAAAAAATTTACACGACATATACTATAATAATCTAACATATGATAAGTAATACTTATCATATGTTAGATTATTTAACCTAGAGATAAAAATATTATAAAAGTCAACCACATCGATTTGTGGTAAAGTCTTATTTAAAACTAAACAATTTTGATTAGTAGCACTACACAGTAGGCTGTTCAATTTAAACCTAATATAATTTTCTTTACTCTCGTGCGGCAGTTTATTATTTGATAATTTGATGTAAAGAAAGGTAAACAATAAGATTTTTTTAATATTTTCTTTGTTACTTAATGTGTCTATATAATCTAACGTCTGTTTTTTGTTTATCTTTCCCTTTCTCACGACTAGTATAACTCAAGTTGTATTGGGGCAACAAGTAGAATTGATTGCCCGGCTAATGATTTGTTCAAATGATGCCCCCGGCAAACAAGTGCTAGTTACTTGTCCCAAACACAATTTGCAATTTGCAATTGGCCGATAACTAAAAAACCATGATACTTTTACTAAACATGAATTATATTTTTCTGATCCGTTATGATATTCTCCAGCTGCAGGTGAAGGATTATCCATTAATTACGCCACACCCTGTATCTCATCAGCTGGACTACGATATTTTAAAGGATAAGATCCGACTATTTTTCCTTCGTACAAAGATGGATTTGTGCACGAGTATATTTTTTGATTCACAAATAGATGAAATTCTGGAAGACATAGAATCAATTGTGCAAAGAAGTTGAAGAAGCTGATTTGTTCTCACATTGTTTCCTTGAAGATTATGTTGATAATCAACATGTAGCAGTTGAAAATCATAACAAGTAAGCGAACCTTAATAAAAATATCATTGTATTAGTATCTTTATAATTTATTGTAACTAACAACTTTTCTTTTTTGTTTTAGTCAACCACAAGCTGGGGGAGCTCTAAAAAGGAAGTCAGAAAGTGTGAACAACTCAGAATATCTTAAACGTCAAAAAATAGATAAAACAGCATCAACTACGTCTAACACAACTGGAGAATCTTGTACTGGAGCAGCATCAACTTCGGGTATTGCAATGGAAGGATCCAATACCACAGTTGCTTTATATCCGAATAATATACACACGGAGCCCCACGCAATTCAGATAATGTTTTTTGTAGCGCTTGTC
Source organism: Phengaris alcon alcon (assembly GCA_037179445.1). NCBI lineage: Eukaryota > Metazoa > Arthropoda > Insecta > Lepidoptera > Lycaenidae > Phengaris > Phengaris alcon. The sequence goes on from JAYRCH010000705.1 coordinate 733,671, forward strand.
AAAAAGAAGTACGTAAACGGTATTACACAAACCATTTAAAAAGCAATTGTAGAGGGCAACGACCTCTCGATTTGTTTGTCCTCTTGTGTCTCAGTGGTGATGATAATAATACAGCAAAAATTCTTATATTCTCCTTTATTGGTGCTTAACACTGACTACGTATTACATATAAGGTACATGCCTAACACAATAACATGCGTCTACACTATTTATAGCCTTTTGGCGAACTGAAATAAACTAACTAAATAGGCTTTACTTCATGACATCTGTTACTTACTTACTTTTGTCAATATGCAACATCTCCCTTTTCGAGAAAAAAGCAAACTAATATTATAAGTACATAACTAATAACAATACATTACTTATCTACTCAAATTTCTCATGTATGTACAATTTAGGACGTCTCACACTTCTACCAGACCTGGTTACGTAACCGGTATTTTCTCGACTCTCCATAGGAACACAGTTATCATCGATAATGCAATTTTGAACAGGACCGTCTCCGAGCTGTGCCGAACTCATGGGATCTATATTCTCCTGCATGGGAGGCATATTGTCAGTGCTGCCGTTGCCATATAAAGAAGGTGGAGAATTTGTATCTTTTAAATTCTTTTTTCTAGATCTAAAGTGTCCCCTATTCCTCTTATACACAACACCATTTGGATCCACAACATAATATAATCTACCACAACCTAATTTCTCTTTAAATATTCCCGGAGACCAAAAAGATTTAGGATTTTTTTTTGAAGTAAATGTCATCTCCAGGCTGAAACTCATATGATGTATACTTCGCATTCCTGTCAAAATTTAAAGACATCTTGTCTCTGCTTTGATTATGACATCTTTCAAACATCGAAAATTTTACAACTTTTGGTCTGAGTTTTCTATTTAGAATTGGTAAATTTACTCGCAAGATTCTAGACATTAATAATGCGGTCGGACTGGGAAAATCTCCCTTAGCAGCGTTGCGGTAGTGTAGTAACGCCAAATGTATATCCGAGCCACCTTCCTTGCATTTTCTTAATATGTTTTTGACAATTTTAACTCCACTTTCAGCCTGTCCATTAGACCTGGACCAATAAGGACTAGTAGTAATGTGTTCTACATCCCAATCAACAAGAAAAGACTTCAATTTGCAAGAGTTAAATGGTGGACCATTGTCAGACACTAATGCTTTCGGGATTCCATGTCGAGCAAAGAAGGATTTGAGGTTCTTAACGTTATTGACAGTGTAATTCTTATGCAAAGAAGCTAGCTCTATGTACTTGGAATAATAATCCATGCAGACAAGGAAATTTTCTCCATCAAAATATAATAAATCTATACCTACCTTCTCCCACGGAAGATAAGATATCTCATGGCATTTTAACGGTTCCTTGGGTGTGTTTGCCATGAATTTTGCACACGCCGAACATTGATCAATTAGGTTTTTAATATCCGCGTTTATATTTAGCCAATAAACTGTTTCTCTAGCGATGTTGAGTGTCTTATTAATACCTAAATGCCCACAGTGTATTTTATATAAAATCTGTCTTTGCAATGATTTTGGAACAATAAGCCTATTGCCTTTAAATATTAAGTCGTTCATTATATGTATTTCATTTTGAATGTTCCAATATGGTTTCACAAGACAGCTTACTTTGTCTTTTCTTCTTGGCCAACCATTCTGAATATAAGACTTGAGCAGATTTAAAGATTCAACATTTTTACTTTCTAATAATATTAATTCTAAATATGGCTTACTCACTGAGAGATTAGAAAATATTGAATTTACATGATATTGTAAGTCTTGTTCATACTGAGGTATGTATGTATCATGTGAGGCTCTTGACAAAGTATCTGCGTATCTGCTATATACATATATTTACCAGGTACATAAACCACTTCTAGGTCGTAACCCTGCAACGATAACATCATTCTTTGTAGTCTAGCAGGTACTTCATGAAGAGGTTTTTTAAAAGGTAAATTAAAGGTTTGTGATCAGTATGAACAGTTGTTTTACTGCCATAAATATATTGGTGAAATTTATTACATCCAAACTGTATGGCAAACAATTCCTTTTCAATCTGAGCGTAGTTTTGTTGAGAGGAGGTAAGTGTTATTGAACTATATGCAATGGGTCGTTTGTTTTGCATCAAGACCGCTCCCAGTGCATTCTTTGATGAATCTACCGACAAAATCACAGGTAAGTTGCAAAGTCTTTTAACAAATCAAAGCACTTTTGACAATTTTCATCCCATAACCATAATATATCTTTTTTTAACAAATTTCTTAAGGTATTAGTTTTCTCTGCTAGATTTTCTATAAACGGTGCTTAAAAATTAATCATGCCTAGAAATCTCTGCAAATCTTTAATATTTTTAGGTATGGGCATATCTTTTATGGCTTTAACTTTCTCTGGATCAATTTTCACACCTTCTTTACTAAAAATATAGCCCAAATATGCTATTTCTTCCAGAAGAAACTTGCACTTGGCTTTATTTAATTTTAAATTAACTTGCCTAACCCTTTCCAAAAACATTTCTAACCTTTTATTGTGTATTTCAATTGTTTCCCCGTATATTAGAATGTCATCACACCAAATTATTATACCTTCAATGTCTCCGAAAAGATCTATCATGGTTTTATAGAAAATTTCTGTAGCCGTGTTTATTCCAAATGGTAATCTTAAAAATCTGTATCTGCCAAAGGGAGTTTGAAATGTACATAGATCACTACTTTCTTTAGTTAATTTTATATTATAAAACCCAGAAAACGCATCTAAATGTGAAAAATAAGAGGCTTTGGACAATTTAAACCTGACTTCATCTATATTTTTAATTGGATAGTGACATCTCAATAAATTTTTATTTAAATTTCTAGGGTCTAAGCAAGTTCTCAATCCACCATTCTTTTTCATGGCTATAACTTAACTACTCACCCAGAGAGTAGGTTTGTTCACCTTCCGTATGACTCCCATGTTTTCCACGAGTTGAAGCTCTTTCCTTAACGGTTCAACCAACGCGAAGGGTATCTTTCTAGGGGGGTCAACGCACGGAATAGCATCCTTCTTTAGCACGATGCTGTGTTCGAATGGGAGGCAGCCTAGACCCTGAAACACATCATTATATCTGGTCACAATTTTGTCACAAGTTTTTTGATACATATTATACACATTTTCCTCAACATTTTTGACATTTTCATTCTTTATATGAAAGTTTTTTGTTATTAAATTTAGCTTTATGCAAGTGGGTAAACCAATCACAGTTGGACAATTTAATTTTGTTACAACAAAAGTACTGTTTTCTGGTTTTGTTTTGTTTTCAACTAAACAACAAATGTTTGACACTGAAATTATCGGAATTCTGTGCCCACTGTAGGCAAAGATATTATATTTTTTTATTTAAATTTTTTATTTCATTTACATTTCTTTACTCTGTTTGTCAAAATTAAGATTCAATTCTTTAAATACTTGATAAGACATCACATTTATGGCCGCTCCAGTGTCAATTAGGCAATCTACACTTTTGTTGTTTATTTTAAGAGAATAATGCCAGGAATTGTCCGTGTTAATCAAATTTGTACTAGAATTTTGTGACTTTATGTTTTTAATGTTGAATAATGCCCCTATTGTAAATCTCTCAGCCTCAGCACCTTTAGGGCTCGATTCATCATCGAGATTTATGCTACCTACCCCAGAACCAATAGTCCTGACACTATTTTTCTTAAAACATAGATGAGTAAAATGTCCATATTTAAAACATGACCTGCTGTCTTATACTAATAATATTCATAAACACGAACCTTAGAGTTTTGGATATAATTTAAGTGTTCTTATGATTATAATTTATCAAAATATGAATTTTACAGAGGACAGAATTGTGTAAAAATATTTATGGATAGATTATATATAGATATACGATCAATTTGTAGTAAAAATAACTTTCAGAAAGCTCCTAATACTCTGACTAATAAAGATAAAAACAAAATTGATAATTGTTCTATTTGTCATATTTGTATAACTGTTTTAGACGAAGATAGAATTTTAGACTTTGACTGGTACACAGTAAATTTTAGAGGGGTCGCACATGAACTATGCACAAAAAAGTTAAGAGCTCCGAATTTCGTTCCAGTATTTTTTCATAATTTAAGCCACTATGATTCACATTTTATAGTTCATGCGCTTAGCTTTGTCGAGGGACAAGTTGATTTAATACCTCAAAACAAAGAGAGATACATTTCCTTTACTAAAATATTATTTGTTAACAATCAAATGTTTAAATTGAGATTTGTCAATTCGCTAAAATTTTTGCCTTGTAGCCTTGATCAACTAGCTAAAAATAGTAAGGACGAACAGTTTCACACACTCAAAAAAAAATTTCGCAACAACGAAGATTTTGTTCGTCTAACGAAAAGGTATTTATCCCTATGAATTCATGACATCTAATGACAGTTTAAAACTAACATCATTACCCAGTCAAAAACATTTCTATAGCACACTTACACATTTAAATGTTTCTGATGAGGATTACCATCATGCACAAGATGTTTGGGATCACTTCCAATGTTCAAACATGCTAGATTATTCTAATTTGTACCAAAAAACTAATGTATTACTTTTAAACAATATATTTTCAAAGACATATTTGAAAATTTCAGGGATATTTGTATTAATACTTACAATTTAGATCCAGCATATTATTATACTGCACCTGGTTTAAGTTGGGATGCTATGTTAAAGTACACTAAAATAGAATTAGAGGTGTTAACAAACTTTGACAAAATAGCGTTTATCAGGGCAGGTATTCGAGGTGGCGTGTCACAATGTAGCAATAGGTATGCTAAGGCAAATAATCAGTATTTTAATAGTTATGATGAAACAAAACCTAAATCTTTTCTTGCATATTTTGATGCTAATAATCTCTATGGTTGGGCAATGTCACAATATTTTCCTGTGGGAGTGTTTGAGTGGGTAGATCCTGACACCAACTTTGATATTGCTGATACATCTGAATATGGTTTCATTTTAAAAGTTGATTTAAAGTCGTGAAGTTCATCAGGATACTGATGAACGTCACGATTTGCACTCTGATTTACCTCTTTGTCCTGAAAATATTTGTGTAGGTGATACGAAAAATATAAAATTAGTTCCAAATTTAAACAATAAAACAAAATATAAAATTAACTATAGAAATTTGAAACAATGTTTAAAGTTAGGTATTAAATTAGAAAAAGTTCACAGAATTTTAAAATTAAATCAAAGTCCTTGGTTGCAAAAATACATTGATTTTAATACTCAACTCAGAACGAAGACAACCTAAGATTTTGAAAAAGATTTTTACAAACTTATGAATAATTCAGTTTTTGGTAAAACAATGAAAAATATTGAAAAAAGAGTTAATGTAAAACTTTTAACACATTGGGAAAATCGGGGTAAGTCTCTAGGAGCACAAGATTTGATAGCAAAACCACAATTCCACAGTCTATCAATATTTTCAGAAAACTTAGTAGCAATTCAATTACGGAAAACAAAGATTTTATATGATAAACCCATTTATCTAGGATTTTGTATATTGGATATTTCAAAAACACTTATGTATAATTTTCATTACGATTACATTTTAAAAAAGTTTGGTGAAAATACTAAATTATTGTACACTGATACCGATAGTTTTATATACCCAATGTTTACTGATAATTTATATGAAGATCTCAAACCTGATTTGATGTCCAGGTTCGATACATCTGATTATCCTCCCAATAATTTATTCGGTTACCATAAAATAAACAAAAAAAAGTTAGGATATTTTAAAGATGAAAATAACGGTGATATTTTAGAGGAATTTGTAGGACTCCGATCAAAAATGTATGCATTTACAGTAGGTGAAAAATTCGTTGCAAAAGCCAAAGGCGTAAATAAAAGTGTTACAAAAAAGTTACAATTAGGAAATTAAAAAATCTTGTCTTTTTAATAAAAATATTCAACACCATAGTATGTATAGATTTAGATCGATTAAACACACAATATTTACCCAGGAAATCAATAAAACTTCTTTGTCATACCAAGATAGCAAGAGCTACATATTACCAAATCAAATCGATACATTGGCGTGGGGCCAATCAGTTTAAGAAAGCCGTAAAAGGTACCTAGCTTATTTAGTTTGAGGTTTATTTTTTATTTGTATAGTATTTTATAATTTATGTAGTTTTATGATTTATGGTAAATAACTTTTTAATTTTTTTATATCTTTAGTTTTTTTTTTGTATTTTAATGTAATAGAATCAATCCTTTACTTATGTACATTTTGCCGTCATAAACTTAATATTCTCAGAATATTTTTGGGAATATTATCATTTGTAAATAAAATTATTTTAAATTGTTTTAGATGTATTTACTTTGTTTTTTACCTATATTGTATTATTGTAGTGTTTAGTTTAAGAACCAGCAAAATAGTTTCAAAGGAAGAAAAAAACTTATTGTTTTCTTGAACCTCATCTTATCCACACGTAAGGAAAAATGAAACATTTTATTCATCCATTTACTGCAATAGCTGCAGGACCTAGTGGTTGTAGAAAATCAAATTTTGTTACAAAATTTAGTAATAATATGAAAGAATATGTAACACATCTTTTTCCCAAATAACATGATGTTTTGATGAGATGCAACCTTTATACAATTTGAAAAATGTCAACTACTTTCTAGGATTACCTGACTTAAGCATGTTCAATGGCAAGGAGGCTAACCAGTTGGATCATAATACATGATCTGATGAGAGAATCTGATGGTCGCATTGTAGATATGTTTACAAAAGGTAGTCACCACAGAAATTTAAGCGTATTTTATATAACCCAAAATCTGTTTCATCAAGGAAAAGGTCAAAGAGATATTTCTTTAAATTCGAGCTATATAATTTATTTTAAGAACCCACGTGATAAAACATAAATTCGATATTTAGCTCGTCAAGTCTCACCTGATAATGTTAAATTTGTTGAAGAAGCTTATAAAGATGCAACGACAGAAGCACATGGTTATTTGATGATAGATCTCAAACAAGATACAAATGACATGTGTCGTTTTAAGACAAATATATTCCCAACTGATAAAAACTGTTCAGTTTATGTGCCTAAAAGAAGGTTTAAATACGACAAGAACCAACAAAGTTCTATCATTTACAAATAATGCTGGGAAGCTTAAAGACGCATAAAGAGCTGCTCGTCGCATTGCACACTTTAAAACCAAAGTATCAAAAAGCTTTATTAAAATCGTGTGATGTGGATGAAATAAATTGTATATGTGAGTTTCATAATGTGCTACAAGGCAAAGTCCCATTAAAATAAAAGGATAAAAAATCTTTAAAACAATATATAACATTACTCCGAAAGCTTGTTCGTAAAACTACAACCAAAGTTAGAAAAAATATAATTGTTCAAAAAGGTGGTGCATTTCTACCTATTGTTTCAGGTTTCATATTAAGTGGATTAGTTAGTGGTCTTGTTTAAAATGGAACACGCTAAGAAAATGTTACTGGTGGAACCAAGTTTGATTAATAAAATAAACGAAAGAAACGAGAGTCACGAAAATCCTAAATCACGATTAGATGCTGAAATGCAAAATATTATTAAAAGTAACAATGACGACAGAAAAAAATGGATTTTATACTTACAAACATTACAAAGGTATTTGCACTTCGCTGGAGAAGATCGTCAGCCTTATCAACTCCCAATAATAACCTCAAATATGGATTTATCTGAAACACTTTTGAAAAAAGAACAATATGATAAAAGTAGTGACCCAAACCACAAAGATCCAATTGTTGATCAGACATCGAATGAAGAAGAATATAGACACAAAGAAAGTGACACAGTTCAAAATAAATCTATATGCTCAAAACAACAAATATTAAGTTCAATACCTAAATCTTACATTAATAACCTCTGCAGCGTCGATTGCCGACCGTCGGCAGCTAAAAAAAAAGCCTTTGAGCGTCGACTGCCGATAGTTGATGCCGAGTCGACGGCAAGTTGGTCGAACTTCGTTTTTATGCTTGTATTAAAAAAACAAACATGTCTATCATATACTAACAAACAACATTTTGTACTGGAAGAATAAGACAACTATATTTGTTAGCCACAATGTTTGGCCAACGTGAAAATGCGACATATGAACCTATTTTATCTGTGGTAAATTTGTTAGTGTTCTCTCGAATTCAAAGCGTGTGTTTCCTAATAAAATTTAGTTTTTTTGTGAACATTAAGGTTGAAAAGGTAAGTACAGCGTTTATTTTACTAATATAGCTATAAGTTTAATATGAATTTACTAAATTACTTTCACAATTTTACTTCAAAGACGAGTAAGTCGAAAAAATCACGAAAAAAAATTATACAAATTGCCGTTTTGCATATTAAATTCAACACTTTCTCATAAAAGGCTTTTTAATCGTATGTACAATATCATTAGTCATTACTTAAAAAAAACATTATTCATGCGATATAAGCCAAATTCACGAAATTTTGATTTTTCTAACTTAATAACAACTACTGCCGACTGTCGGCAGGTGACGCTTCGCGCATTTAGAAGGAATATGCATAATCTGGATAGGACTTCTTAGTACTACTTAGTAGGGTTTAAATAAATATATTATGACAAGAAAAACTACACAAGTACAAAATATAACTAGCTATTAATTGTTTTAATAACATTATTTATTTATTTACATTTAATTTTATGCGTTCAGTGATTGAAGTATAATACTTTGAATGGTATTAAATGCGATGGATTGTTTGTTATTCGTGCCGGATTTTATCATTTCTTATTTTTATTTGGTGTTTGGTTTTTCGTTTTTTTTTATTTTGCGCTTTATATTTTGGTGGCAATATCCGGTTTCTTTTACTTTAGTATTGAAAATATGGATGGTGGTGCTAGAAAGTCTGGTCGAGGTCGAGCTGGTGGTGTGGGAAAGAGAAGAGGCGGTAGGGGCGCAACGGGACAGGGTCGTGGCCCTAAAGGCACGGGCCAGGGATCGGCGAATCTTCGTGGTCGTGGTCGTTCGTGGTCGCTAGGGGTCGTACTAGGGGGTCAAAGCGGAGTTTGAACAATGAGCAGCCAACTGGTAAAAAGTAATATACTTTTTCTTGTTCTAACGTGTCGTTAAATATCAGTACACTTTAAAACTTATAAATAAATTTAATAAATATGTTTCATATATTTTTAGTTTTCTTATCGGATTCATCGACGATGAAAGTAGTGGGTCTCTCCTAAGAAATGTCCCTTTGGAGAGACCACTTCATCAAAAACGGCAGCGACTATATCAATTTTACGATAAGTCAGCTAAGTATGTTTTGTTTGACTTGAGTTGAGTTACTTATTATGTTTTATTGAAGTATTTTTAATTAATTAATTTTGTTTACTTCAATGTATTAATAGATATAGAAGATAATATGGCGAATGTGGAGACGGTGCCATAAGTCTTTTTATTAGTTGCAACTACGACTTACCTTACTTACCTTGCCTACTTCGTAAATACTATCGTATTTTTCAGGGCTGGATATGAAATGTCTTTCAGCGCTCTGCCAGCGCAGAATGAGATTTTGCCGCCGTCCCTTGCTGCGTAAGTTTTTTTAATTTTCACTAAATTATACTAATATTTCGCCTTGTGTCATTGTCAAAGCTTTTATTTTCAGGTTTGAGACTTATGGAGGTAGCGCTCCTGGGACTCCTAGTAGTATCCGGTTGACACCAACCTTGTTTGCCCCATCGTGAGTGTAAAATTCTTGCTATTCGTACTTGCCTGTTTAATTATACTACACACTTAGTCGATATTTCTGTATATCTGCTCTATCAGTTGTAGATAGTACTTTAAACTCTGTCTCTTATATATTTTTAAATGTTTTTTTCTTTTTTAATTTTCATTAAATATTATCATCATCTCATTTTGTGTTTGTCATTTAACTTTTATTTTCAGGTTCGGGTCATTTGGAGGTAGCAGTCCTGGCACTCCAAAGAGTAGCCAGTTGACGCCAACTTCATCTGCCCCGTCGTAAGTGTAAAAATCTTGCCAAATGTGAATTTGTTTACTTTGCGCTAAGGAAACCAAATTTCACTTCATTTAGTACGAGCACCTCCATGCATGTCCTGCCATCCAGCAGAAGGGCTTTGCGGCTGGAGGAGATCGACTACTACGTCAATCGTGGCAAGTAATTTAAATATGTAACGATGCCGTTACTTTTATTGGTCAGTCACCCTGTCAGTAACCTAGTCATGTTCTTTCTTTACAGGAAGTGAAAACCATAGTAACAGCAACAGTGACGAGGAAGATGTTCTATTTACCACGTTTGTACCCAGGTCGGAACGCATGTTTTTGGATCTGGGCGATGACACAGATTAACCAGACTCTCCTGCTGTTCCGCCACCTTCCCTAGAGCCCCAGGCCTCAGGCGAAGTCACATCGATTGTGGCCGTCGATGAGGCCTCGCCTGAGGGCTTGAGGCCTAAAGGGCCCCACACATTAACAGTTCGCCGGCGGATATCAGCCTGTCAGTTAACCGGAAAAGATCACAGACACACAGTTCCCCTGACGATTTTGTATCGACGGTCAATGCGAACCCAAAGTATGTGGCCGTTTGCCGTCACAGGTCTGCGTCGACAGGTATCGGCCGGATCGTCCGTGATCTCAAGGGCGAATCGAACACACACTAGCAGGTAGTCGGCCGGCGGCCTTTCGGTCCTAACCACGTGTCAGTTAACCGCCGTTACGTAACAGTTCTTTGTTTTTCGACATCGCGTAAATTTATAGGCAAAATCAAGGCAAAATGGACAAGCCGCAATTTATTACACATTTTATAGAATTATACAGACGTTTTCCTTGTTTATGGAAAGTTAAGGACGATTCTTACCACAACAGGAGTTTGAAAGATGACGCTTACGCCAAATTATTAGCATATTATCAAACCACAGTACCTTCAGCCACAATTGATACGGTGAAAAGAAAAATTAATAATTTAAAAAGTTCTTTCCGAAAAGAATTAAAAAAGGTAAGTGTGGCTTTTTTACCTATCTGGTTTATCCTGTCATATTTTGTATTTTTTTTTGCACACTGGTAGCCCTGGGTACACAGTAGGAAATATATTTGGATAACAAATTTGGATCAACTTCGTATTTAGTTTAATTGTATCTATTTCTACATATTTTTAGTTTATTTTCTATCTAACTTTTTAGGTCAAGAACCAAAAGTCAGGATCGTCAGCTGACGACGTATTTACATCAAATTTATGGTATTTTGACTTGTTGATGTTCACCGTAGATCAAGAAATGCCACGGAATAGTATAGGAAGCGACGGCATCGTTGATGAAAATGAAACAAATCAAAATGAAACAGTAAGCATTTTTTAAATATTTATTTTAATTTACAAAATTATATTGAAACGATACAGCTCCGTCATGCATAAAATATTCTTTGTATTTGTCACGATTTAATTTTGCGTTTTTACATACATTTCTGCTGTTCCCCTGTTGTAAACTGGTCAGGGGATTATCTTCGCTTAAATCTCCATGTACAACCCTACCAAAATCTAAATCTTCAGTAACCAGTGCTCGAGTAGGTAGGTAACTGGCTCTTTCTTTTTTCTTTAACAAATTGTGCAGGCAACATAAAGCTAAAACTATGTAATCAATTTTTTCTGGTTTCATATTGATTTCTGTATGTAAAACTCTAAATCGGCTAGATAATATGCCAAAAGCATTTTCTACTGTGCGTCGAGCTCTACACAAGCGGTAGTTAAAAATGCGCTCTTCACGAGTTAAATTTCTTTGTGGGTAGGGTTTAATAACATTTTCATGTAATGCAAAAGCATCATCGGCTACAAATACAAAGTTCATATTGTTTTTATTCATTTTGTTAGGTGGTAAATTCAATTGCTCGTTTTGCAACTTGTTATAAAAACTAGTATATTCAATAACACCTCCATCTGATACTCTTCCATGTAGCGGGCTTCGACCTCTTGATTGTAAGTCCTGATGTGTGTCTGAGTGGTGATGATAATAATACAGCAACAATTATTATATTCTCCTTTATTGGTGCTTAACACTGATTACGTATTACATTTAATATGAGGTATATGCCTAACATAGCAATATACCTACGTCTACACTATTTATAGCCTTTTGGCCAACTGAAATAAACAAACTAAATAGGCTTTACTTCATGACATCTGTCAATGTCAAAAATGACATTGACACTTACTTTTGTCAATATGCAACATTCCATTACAGCCGATATCAACATATAGAAATTCGTAATCTGCATTTACAATTGCCATCAACACAATACTAAAATAATGTTTGTAGTTATAATAGTAAGAACCACTGTTTGCTGGTTTTCGAATTCTGATGTGCTTACCATCAATAGCACCTCCACAATTAGGAAAATGCCATCGACTTTCATAACCTCTTGCAATCTCTTGCCATTCTTCGATAGACGATGGTAACTGAAAAAATAACATAAAAACCAACTATTACTATTTTTCAGGTTTGCGAAGATTATACACAAATGCCATCGCCGTCTACTTCATCATCATCACAATCGCTGCTGCCACCAAACTCGCCGCAGCCTTCCTTACAATCACGACAATCAACGCCTACAGTGTTATCCAAAAATTCGTCAGCAAATAAAAGGAAAAGTGTATTACTTAATGAAGCTTATAAAGCCTTAAAGGAAGACGATGAGTATGATGGCATAGGACTGAATGTAGCGTGTAAGTTGCGACGTATGAACGAAGAGCAAAGGTTATATGCAGAATTATTGATTAATAAAGTACTATTATACGGAATGAAACATAGGCTGTTAGAAAAAACTAGTCTTTCTGGTCTTGTGGCCACACAGTCGCAATTTACACGTTCTTCGTTTTTAACACAGGTGCCTTCAACATCTACTGAAACTATTTTACAGCGTCAACCAATAAACCCATCTTTATCTCAGTCAATATTACAAGTATCTCCTGTGGATGTTGGAACTTCCGAGACGATTATGATTAATGAGCATTACAATGTACGTAATGACACTGATGATATAACGCAGTATGTACTTTTTAAAAACTAGCAATAAATATTACTGTATTTTTTTTGTCAATAAAGCGATTAACAATTTCTAATGTTGTTTGCTTACCTTTATACATAAATCCTTTAGCACTAAACAAATATATTTCGATGTTTCCGGGATAATTACACCCAGGGATTGAGGTGAAATTCTTGTAGGAAATTTTAAATCCTCAAAGCTTTGTCCTGTTGCCAAAAATCGTAAAGTTGCTATTAATCTCTTTTCTGCGTTTATAGACTGACGCATTTTTGTATTCATTTTACTGATGTATGGTTTAACCATGGTCAATAACATGTTAAAGGTCTCTGAAGACATTCGCAAGTAATTAAATAGATCTTCCTGATGCGATTGCCTCAGTTCACGTACTAACGTCATATGAGATCTTGATTCTCTTCCACGCAGCCAATTCTTCATCCAATATCTTCTTTCTGATGATGATAATAAATGAAGTATTAAAATAGCACATCGTTTTTTACGTAACATTATCACTTTATGAGCTGATACGATTTCAAAACTGTCGACAACTACGCGCAACTGTAAACGAACTGCCGACTGCCGCCTGCTAGTGAGTACGATTGCCGGCACGCGGCATTGCGGTGTGAAACTGTCGACTGCTGCCTGCTAGTGTGTAGACTCGGGGCCGTTGTTCGACCATTGCCGGCAGGCAATAATCGCTACAGTGAGTGAGCTATGCAGACCTTGGACGGCAGGCCGCCTGTTAGGACCAGAGACTGCAGGCGGACTGTAAGTGTATGGGCCCCTTAAGGGACTTTTTGAATTTACGTGGGAAAGCTTCCCTTCTAATCCGGTGCCTCCGAATGAAAGAAAGAAAGCTTTCCGGGCAGAAAAAGTGGGATCAGCTGATATTTTTCAGAGTCCATTTAAGGCTTTTGTCGCCATTTGGACTCCCGAATTTATTGAAAAAATAGCAGCTGAGACCAATCGCTATGCTCAACAACAGACGGATCGGAAAATGCGTGAAGGCAGTCTCGGACCAACCAGCCGCATCTCGCACTGGCAAGATGTCACCGCAGACACTATTTATGTATACTTTGCCTTACTGATGGCAACTGGCATAACAATAAAATCGGACATCAAAGAATACTGGGCAAAGAACTAAATTACATGGAGTCCCTTTTTCTCGCGGTATATGAGTTATAACCAGTTTTTATTGATCAATATGTGTCTTCATTTTGTCGACAATACCATAGACACCCAGACACTAACCCGCCCGCAAGCTAAGTTGTACAAAATTTTTCCCGTGGTACAGCACCTCAACAGCCGCTTTCAGCCGCTGTACAATTTGAATAAAAATATTGCTGTGGACGAATCACACACGCAGTGGAAAGGCTGGCTTGCCATCAAGCAGTTAATTAAAAATAAAGCGGCAGGAGTAAGCATCAAAACCTACGAGGTGTGTGACTCGTCTACCGGATACCTCTGGCGGTTCAAGGTGCATGCTGGTAGAGAGGAAGGCGCAGCAACGGAGGCAACTCAAGTTTCGGGTTACATATCGAATCTTGTTTTTGAACTCCTCAAGGGGCTCGAGAACAAGGGCCACTGTGTCTGGATGGACAACTTACAACAGTCCAGCCCTCGCTCGTATTTTAAAATCCATAGGGTTTGATTGTGTTGGTACACTGCGGACTAACCGCCAAGGTGTACCACCACTAATAAAAAAATTTAAAAAGTCGGACATGACGGTGGGCAAATTTCCGGCTGCACTAGTGCGGACGTCGACATCGTGGTATGGCGAGATTCAAATCGCGTGGCGATGATATCCACATACCACGGTGCCGCCGTCCACACGGCAGACGAAGCCCATCGTCGTTTACGACTATAATATTTGCATGGGCGGAGTAGACCGCAAAGACCAGATGTTGAGTATGTATCCAATTGAACGGAAACGTACTCACATTTGGTACAATTATTTTTTTTAATTGTTGTTAAATGCCAGCGCCTTAAATGCGTTTATTTTACACCGGGACAGCGGC
Source organism: Phengaris alcon alcon (assembly GCA_037179445.1). NCBI lineage: Eukaryota > Metazoa > Arthropoda > Insecta > Lepidoptera > Lycaenidae > Phengaris > Phengaris alcon. The sequence goes on from JAYRCH010000705.1 coordinate 748,735, forward strand.
TCAGGGCACATCCGACAACACCGGACCTTTACAAAGGAGTTGGTATCGCAGTTGCTGGAGCAACACCATAACCGCCAGAACGCAACTGTTGATATTGTGCCACATACAATTCCGAAGCGCGGGCCCATATTGTCACAGGAAGTCCTCAATCTCTTTCCGAAACAATATGGGCTCGTGCCGAATACAACGCGGAATGAGAGGATTCAGCACTCATGCATCCTGTGTCACAAGCGGCAGTCAACATACTGCCCGGCTTGTAATGTGGCCCTGTGCATAGAATGTAGCGTTGTTTATCACAGTTAAACATAAAATTTTATTTTGTCAAAAAATAGTATTAAAACGGATTTAATCACTACAAAGAAAAAAAGAAAAATAATTTCTTCATTTCTAATCTTCTTCTGAAGTCGGTGCCATGAGGAGTAGAAGAATTTGCTTTCACCTTTTCAATCCGGCTTCCGTTCTGGTCACAGTACTGTTACAGCGCTGCTAAAAGTCACAGATGACCTACGCCTAGCCTTGGAAAATAAGTGTGTCTCCATCCTAGTGTTACTTGACTTTAGCAGTGCTTTCAATTCTGTAGACTTTGACATCTTCCTTTCTGTCCTTCGCTCCCTTAACATATCCTCCTCGGCCATAAACTGGTTCGATTCATATCTTCGGGGACGTTCGCAGCGAGTTCGCTCTGATGAGACTACCTCAGACTGGTGTGATATTGATGCGGGGGTACCCCAGGGTGGTGTTCTTTCTCCACTTCTCTTCTCAATTTTTATAAACACTATCACCTTAATAATCAAATCTAACTTCCATCTTTACGCAGACCACCTGCAGATCTATCGCCATTCATATATTCATGAATTAAATTCTGCAGTTACCGATATCAACTCTGATCTACAACGAATAGCGAACTGGGCAAAATCTTTCGGTCTGTTGGTCAATCCTAGCAAATCGCAAGCTATGATCATAGGTAGCAGATACATGACTCAACGCTTAGATAATGTGCCTAGAATTATATTTGATGGTACCATTATTAATTACACAGACTCTGCTAAAAACTTAGGTATAATTCTAGACAGTAATCTCTCCTGGGTATGCCAGGTGAGTGAAGTGAGCAGAAAGGTTCACTAGTCGCTGCACACGTTGAAGTGCCTCCAAAACTTTTTGCCTATAAACACCAAAATTTTCCTTGTCCAGACACTCATCTTCCCTATCCTTGACTATGCCGATTCCTGCTACTTAGACGCTACCGAGGAGCTGTTAACTAAACTGAAACGTTTACAGAATATCTGTATTCGTTTTGTGTTTGGTCTAAGAAAGTTCGACCATGTTTCAGCCTTTCGATCGAAACTCAAGTGGCTCCCTATCCGCCTTCGGCGCAACTCCCATATCCTTTGTTTACTCTACAACATTTTGCATAATCCTCGCTCTCCTCGTTATCTTCTTGATCGATTCAATTTTTCTCGACCCCTCGATATTCCCAACATCGATGTATTTAAAAGACGCTTGAAAGAGCATTACCTCAAATCTGAATCCATATAGATACCGTTATTATGTATACATATAGTATTTATATATTATAGTTATAATAATATATTAGTATTTATATATATTAACTAGCTATCATTTTTAATTAATTTATTTAGCTTATTTAATATATTTTATTTTATTATAGATATAAATATTTGAAAAATTATTTCTACAATAATTGTAGAAATAATATTGTGCACGTTCTAACTGCTATATTTCATCCCATTTATCTCCGTAGGGCTGCTGGAAGAAATTTCTAATTAGAAATAAGCAGTCCTTTGTGTCATCTTTCTTTGTTAATTGTATTGTCATAATTTTCTGTGTACAATAAATTGTTAAATAAAAAAATAAAAAAGAATGCTGTTACCTGAGAGCGGCCAGCCTCCAATCAAATTACCGAAAGAGACTTCAAAAGAAGATAAGAAATTATTTTTATTTTATTCTTTGTAGTGATAAAATCTGTTTTGGATTTGCTTTTATTCAAATTTTTTCAAGTCGGTTTTTTGTGTTTTAAACATTTACCATAGAAATCGGATCAGCCGATTCGGAGTAATGTATGTTCACTACATAAAAAAGATATAAACAGTCGAACGTAGAACCTCCTCCTTTATCGAAGTCGGTTAAAAACAAATATAAGCATCTTTATTCCTTAGAATGCCATACTTAGTATTAATGAAAAAAAGTCATAAGTAATAGTCATGCGAATGACGTATCCATACTATTACATCGTCATGGATTTTTTGTTAGTATGGAAAAGTTTGACGTTTTTATCTAAAGAATAAACATTGAAAGCTGTCGATTACTTAAAGTATTTTGATAATGTTAGAAAGAGTATTTATTCTAGATTTAGGAACAGTAAAAATATTTTAAAACAAATGAGTAGTTTTATAGCTATAGCCATTTTAGCAGGACACTAGTGTATTCACTCAAATCTTAGTGCTTTTTGCTGAGGACTGTAAACTCATAACATCCATTTTAAACAAACTTATGTGGCATGGTATTGATTGCCAACATCTTGAACTGTAAGAAAACACAAAAATGTTAACTAAATTCGTCACAGATGTAGCTTTACCAGCAAGTTAAAAATGGTCGATATAAACTTTTTTTTTGGTCACTTTTAATATACCTGTTTAAAAGATGTTCTAATGTTCTTATTTTGTATAAGTGTGGGCTGTTTTGTGACTCAATCATAAAGCCATGTATCGAACTTTGTAAATAACACAAATTTTAGTACATAAGTATATAAATGTGATTTATTTTAAGGTTTTTAATAAAACAACTGGTAAAATATACATTTTTTTGTGTTTGATTCAAGTTTTCTTGCGTTGATTTTCTTTTTTATAAAATTCAGCATCATAATCCGATAGGAAATTTAATCTAGTTTCATAAAATATATAATTTGTCTAAGTTTTAATAATAAAATCGCAAGATATCCTTCAAAAACAAAACCAAGTCGCGCCAACTGCGAATCGCGCAAAATACCTCGACGCTAAGCGGAGTTGTGCCGTTTCCGTTTCCTGTTAAATGTCAGCCGTATACCATGTGTACACTAACTTTTCTACCGGGAAGTGTCGCTTGTACACCAGGTGTACATAAGCGATGAGCTCTCATTGGGCGTCGATTTGACCGTCTAAGGTGACCTTTATTTACTTTATGCTCTGTTATTTTGTAACTTTGACCCTTCTCTTATCTATGACCCTTAAATGTCGTCACTTTCCGAATACGACAAAATCGAAGTCGCATAATTTGCAAATTTGCACACGTGATTTTTAATATCTCTTTCATCACACAGGTTTTTATATAAATAAATAATTAATTAATACACAAACAGTATTAGTCTATCGGTAATTGGAAATAAAACAGGAAATAAGCGATTATTTTTCTAAATATTTGTACCTGTCAAAAATGTTCATCAATTGTTTGTATTTTGTATTGTTTGGAGTTTGTGTCGTACAAAAACTACGTAGGTACTCGTAAGGTAAGTTCGAAATGTCCATTTTTTAGTTTTTTACTGTATTATTGTATTATTTTAATATTATTGTTGTTTTTTTACAGAGTTATTTCAAAAAATGGGAATAAATAGGTAAGTTCATTTCCAACAATTTCAAACCATAAGTAGGTATATGCCTACATCTTTCTTACTGTGTTTTACTAACATGGTGTGTACCCGGCATGTTTGAGGCTTTGGGCATAACGTAAAAGTAAATAATTACGTATTATTAAGGCACTTGTGGAAAGATTTAAAAAATAACCTAACCAAGAGCATGTCATGACATGTCTAAGGAAGTTCCGTAAATACGCGTAATAGGTTTTTTCAAATTACCTACTTCAAAAACTACTGATATCGTTCAAAATTATTTGCCTGAAGAGTATTTAGCATGACATAATATCAAGCTGGAAAATTGCAAGATTCTAAGTCTCATAGTTTAGAAATGACCAACTTACAAACAGGGGGACCAACTTACAAACCACTTTGCAGGTCGATTACTCGAAAATAGTTCACTGTGTAAGAAATTCATGAATGAACCTTGCCTTTATTTTAATAGACCCGATCAACGATACCCCACACGATGGGGTAGAAAGAAAAAATATTTTTCATCTCCACTTTACATGTATGGAGAACCACCCCTAAAATGTAAAAATATTATTATTTTATGATGCCAAAACTGAGATCTCTACACAGCCTTTAACTATACCGAATTTCATCCATTTATATTCATAAATACAGAAACTAGAAGCGCGGACAGACAGACATGTTCTTGGTTAGGTTATATTTTGAAGACTTCTCTTAAAATGATAGGATATTATTTTGCCTCATAGCTTTTTTAAAGAATATTTAAAGAAATAATATTTATTTTGCTATACTCTTACTTTGCTCGTGAGCTAGTTCCGGGAATTGTTGTTTCTATCTAAGTTATCTTCAATGTTAGCATTCTGTTAGGGGCCATTCATTTATTACGTAAAACGACCCCTCCAGGGGGACATTGTCTTAAATATTATTTTTTTATTAAGGCCATGGCCTATTCTTATTTTTGTTATATACAAGAAAGAGATGACAACCCCACCCCGCCCCCACCCCCCATTTGTGACATTGTCTTAAAATTACTAATGATACTAATAATAGTGCTTAATCTGGTTATGAGTCTGCCTATAACATTGTAATTGGTTTTTTTCGCATGGTTTGAGTGGACTTCTATTATTTAGCGTCGCTGACTGCCTCCGGGCTGGCGTTGGGCGGATGGCGTGGATGTGCGGGACAACGGATAATGGGGAGTAAGTATGACTAGTTGATTAGTAAATAATTGTGGGTTATGGCTAATATTGTATGTCTCTTTCATTTTAACGTGTTTTACAATAAATTAAGATTAAATTCAAAATGAATCTATATCTTAGTAGTGAGATCTAATTATTTTTTTTAGGATCGAGCCGCAGCTACGCGAATACAACGTGTAAATAGTGTTTGATTTGCTAATAGTTAAGAGTAAATATATTATAGGTCTTTAATTACTTTGTCTTGCAAGGGCAAAAAGTGTTTATTCTTACTATGGGACTAAAATATGACCATTGTAAATAATAAACTTATAATGTTTGGTCGTAGATAATTAGATTCACTACTTAACTAAAAGAAAAAAGGATTTTTTAGAAAGGTAGTTATTTAACTATAGTTTTATTCCCGCCAGTAGCTCATAATAATTCTAAGAATAATACGTTTTAAAAAATGTTTTTTTTTATACAGCATCACCAGGCCTGATGCCTATGACCGGGCGCTGGTAGCGGGACGCCTGAGGCTGTACCGGCGCCTGAACTTGCCGGACTTGGTCAGAAATGAGCGGCGAGAAATAGGGGCCGAGGAGGTGGCGGCCATATGAACGTGGTAGCGCACCGCCATCAAATAATAAATAAATAATTAGTTATTTTTTTTTTATTAATTGGTACAGTGAGATAAAGCAATTAGCTGTCCCACCTTTGCTTAAATGGTTGAGATATTTTAGAATACGAATTGATATAATTTTATAATTTGTTTATATTTTATGTACATTTGCTCAATAAATAAAATCAGGGTCAGCTAATTATTATAACTTTACTCTACATAAAATATACGATTGTTTTTTTTCCTGCGACTTCGTCTCCGTGGAAATCGGTTGGCCCACAAGAAGTCGCAGAAGATTTTATTGCATTAATTGAAACTACATAGTATCCTCAATCAGTGTTTATTATTTTAACTAGCAAAATATATTAAATTATATACTAAACAAACATAGATTTATCACAAAACACGATCAATATACTATAAATATTAAGCTTAGTTTGTCTCACTGTGTGTACCGTTCTGGCCCGGCCACGATGCCAAACAAGGTCATGGTTATGACAATAGATTGTACCGATATGTACCTTTCGGTACTGGAAAGAGAAATAATAGTACCACATTATTCAATGACACCACTACCATTCACTACTCCCAACACCACACAACCACTACAATGCACCACGCCCACAACCATTACGACCAGCAAACCTTCAAGAAGGGAGCGTATTCCCTCCTAAAAGGCCCGCAACGCACTCGCAACTCCTCTGATGTTGCGAGTGTCCATGGCCGACGGTAAACGATTTCCATCATCATTATCCGTTTGCCCCGTAGTTCTATTAAAAAAACCCACCACCTAAAGATTTCGATCAGGTTTCGGCGAAACTCATCTGAGTAGTTTGCAATCGTGAATTGTAACACAAAACACTACCAATCGCAGCTTAAAACCGAGTCCAGTAAACACTGCAGTAGGAGAGTCAGTAGTCGTCAATCACAAAGAAAAAAACGCACAGAGCACGGCAGCGACGGGAGAGAGAGAGTATTCGATATAGGTCTGGCCGACAGCGTAAACAAATACCGAATGAGCTTCAAAGTTCAAATTATTTTGTATGCTAAAAACTAGTTAGTAGCTGTTTGCTGAGCCGAGGACAAAGCATTTAAAAAACGTTAAACGTTATTAAACGTCTCACGATTTGAGACAATAGCTAAATTTCCTTTGATGTTTTACGCCAAAGTACTAATAGGCGAGTAGGAAATGGCCCAAAAACATTATGATAAGTCTATAATATATAATATGAACCATTATATCGATACCATTAACCTAAGCAAAATTAAAAACTCATTACTTTTTACGATTTTCATAAAAGCTAAATTTTTACTCGATGACGCTGTTAATTATAGAGCAAAAAAAATATATGTTCGGATTCGGCGACCAAAAATACGTAATGTTCTTTAGCCACTCGGTTCACTGTAGTTGGTATTTCCCGTTTCTAAGCGACTTTTCGTCGACATTCCGTTCGCCTTATACATTACGTAACACGAATTTCATAATTTTTGACCCCTCCCCCGTCCTTGTCAGAGCTGGTCACATTTGTGAGACCCTAGTATGACGTCACATATTTTACTTTTATTCTGGTCAGATTAAATTAGATTTTGAAATGTGACGTCACACAATCGTCGACCCCCTCCCTCACCCTAAACGTGTGACGTAATTTATGGATGGCCCCACTATAACATGCTTTGTTCTGTACCATCTCTAATACGCCAAAAAACAGTTCCAATTCGAGGACTGCCTAGACAACTTAAAAGTACTATACAATATTAACTGAGCTTAGATTAATTATAACAATTGGATATTCGTTGATGTACACTTGTGTTCTTTCGGTACTCAATAAGATGAAGTTTCAGTAAAGTTTCTACCACTTTGCTGAATCGACTGACTGATACTGGCAAATTGTTTTAAGCCGAACACCATATAAAAAATAAAAAAGTTTTGACAAACAAATGTCAACTTTGTACAAAACTTTTATATTTACCCACGGTGCAACGGAAAACTGTAAAAAAATGTTATTTTTTAGTTTTGTGTGTGTCGTAATTATTATTGGACGGTAAATAGATATTCTTTGTTGTATACTGTTTTGGCTGCATCTCCGTTAAACATTCTTGTTTAAAAGTGTGGTATAGCAAATAAAATTTAATCTTATAAATTTTCTTATAACCGGCGCGGGCGG
>JAYRCH010000706.1:0-123882 GCA_037179445.1 Phengaris alcon alcon
AAAACATGAGTGGGAAAGATAAAGGAGTGGTCGCTCTTGTGTCAAAGGCTGTAGAAAATGATGGTGGTTCAAAACCATTAGTCTTAGATTATATCATTCATCAACAGTCTTTGTGCGGAAAATATTTGGATATGTCTGAAGTTCTGAAACCAGTCATATCAACTGTTAATTTTATCAGATATTTGGGCTGAATCACCGACAATTCCGACAATTTATTGAAGAGATTGGAGAAAATGACTTACCTGAACATACTGCCGTACGTTGGCTGAGTTGTGGGAAAGTCCTTCAGCGCTTTTTTGAACTTCGAGCACTGATCGAAATTTTTTTGAATGAAAAGCATCGCCCTCTTACTGAATTACAAAACAACGCATGGCTGTGAAAGTTAGCATTATATGTTGATTTGACAAAACATGTGAACGAACTGAATTTGAGATTGCAAGGAGAAAACCAGCATCTACCTGATTTATACACTAATATCAAATCATTCCGGACGAAATTGATACAGTTTCAATCACAACTACGAAGTAAATGTTTATCACATTTTAAACATGTGAAACATTCAGCCACACCACTGTGACTGAGTTTCCTATCGATTTTGCAATCGAAACTTTGATTGCTTTGAAAATAAATTTTGATACTCGTTTCTCGGACTTTGATGCCATTGCGAATCAAATTAAGATTTTTCAGAATCCTTTTGATACTGACATTGAATCCCTAGCCCCGGAACTTCAAATGGAAATGATTGACCTACAGTGCAGTGATATAATTAAGAACAAATATCAAAACTCATCTTTGTTGGAATTTTATAAGGGTCTTCCACTGACACAATTTGATAATTTGCATAAATTTGCTCGTGGGCTGTTTTCTGTTTTTGGTACTACTTATTTGTGTGAGAAGACCTTCTCCAAAATGAAGTACACAAAAAATGTTTACAGTTCTAAATTAACTGATGAGCATCTTAAATCTCTTTTAATAATTGGTACAAGTAAAATTAGTCCACAACTACAAACTATTGTCAGTGGAAAATCTCAATTAAGTACATAAATCTCATTAGTATTTCATATGTCATTATGCTTGTTATAAGTTATGTTTTTATTTAAAATGTATAAAATGTTAGTTGAATTCATTTCAATAATTTGTTAGTTATTATATACTGAAGTTAGATTTTCTGCATATTATACATGTCTTTACTCATTACAATTCTGTGTTTCTTTATCCAACTTATCACAAAAACAATAACAATAAGCCTACAACAATGTTATGAGTAGTTAGCCCATGACCATATCAATGTAGATGTCATATTAATAATTATTCAACATAAAATTAGAATAGGTACTTCAGTAAACTAAATTTAATTTGCTATAAAAAATATGTTGTCTAATAGGAGTTTTCAAGTATGCTAGTTCTCCGCGGGCCGGACAAAATCTGTCCGCGGGCCGGATGTGGCCCTCGGGCCGTAGTTTGGAGACCCCTGGTTTAGAGCATCCAGTTGGATTAATGCTCTAGGGGTTTTAGTAAAAAGAACGGCATATAATATTTAAAGTTCTGAAAAAATATTCAAATTTTGGGGCGTGCAAAAACCGAATATGGCATACTGAATTACTAAGTTGGTGGATTAACTATAACTATAATAGTTTTTCCAAACCGACAGCGAGTATCGACATATTATTATTTTGGCGAACAAATATGAAATAACAAACTTGGCAACAACTGGAAAGCACACATTTTATTTACGAATGGGCACAATCTATTTTTACCTTAATGTAGGTGATTCAAAAAACAATAAGCAAAGAAATTAAGAGCATGTCTAAGGATGGTTCTATCAACGCGTATTAGGTTTTTTTCAAATTACTTCATAAATTACTGTTCGATTTCGTTTAAAATAATTTTCCTCAAGAGAAATGATCCGAAAAAGATTGTTAATAAATTATAGTTAAAAAAAAAAACTAAAAAAACACGCTTTTATAGAAAATCTAACTAAAAAATAAAACTTTAATAAATTTGGATTAAGAATAGTGTAAATGAAAAATAAATGTTTATTATTGTAAAAAAGCGTGGGGTGCAGTGTCTTCACCTGTACGTTTGTTTGTATGTCCTACTACTCCAGTGCATTTGATTTTGATCCACTTCAAACGGTCAGATTTCGTTTAAAGTGATTTTTAAGATATTATCAAAGTGAAGATCCTTGTCATATCTGCCAATAAAATGTTTATATAACTATTGACACTATGCACCCCACGCTTTTTACAATAATAAACATTTATTTTTCATTTACACTATTCTTAATCCAAATTTATTAAATTTTGTTTTTTATTTTTTAGTTACATTTTCTATAAAAGCGTGATGTTTTAGTTTTTTTAAACTATAATTTATTTTTTGCTTTTTAGTACGATTTGCCAAAGAGTAAGCCTGGAACTGCGCGCATGCGTAGTTCGCGCACTAGTTCTATCTCTCTTACTCTCATGCAAAGGATGCGGAAAGAAATTGATGAATCCTGGCGAATTTAATCACGATAATCGGATATTTTAATCGAATTATTGCATTGTCATCGGTCTTTGACAGGTGTACAAAGTTTGAATTAAATCTGATCGTTCAAAGTAGGACAAAATCGAGCCCAAGGGAGTCGGTTACAAACAAACAAAAAAACAAACAAGTAAGCAAGCAAGCAAACATACAGGTGAAACTAATAAAAGCGTTATAAAAAGCAAAAAGAGTGTTAGCAACATCTTCTTATAATGTTTACCTATGTTTATAAGTTTTAAACATAAGTGTTTAGGTTAAGGCATAAATATATAAGGGTTTCAAATTAGTAAAACGCGACATATGCGATATGACACAAGCATTTGACTATGTACATCATAATATTTTACTACAGAAACTTGAGGCCTACGGAATAAGGGGCAATGTATTATAACTGATTCGCTCTTATTTACATAACAGACCTCAAATTACAGAAATATGTCGCATAAATAATAAAACCTGAACTGAAGTAAAATACAGATATTTACAGCGACATATAGAGTTTGGTGTACCTCAAGGAACTGTATTAGGTCCATTTTTCTTTATTATTTACATAAATAACTTGCCAAACTCGGTTAACCAGCCCACGACATTATTTGCTGATGATAGCACAATTACAGTAAACTGTAAAGATATTATTTTGTATGAAAGCGACATTAATAATGCATTACGAACTTTAATTGAATGGTTGGATAATAATAATTTAATAATTAATTTAAATAAAACAAAAATAGTACACTTTAGTCAAAGAGCTACAAACTCATCAAATATAAGTCTAATCTTTAATAATAATAATAGAAGAAGTTGAGGGAACACGATTATTAGAATTATAAATTATTATAAATAGACAAACAATTAAACTGGAAGAAGCATATACAAGAACTTTCCAAAAAAACAAGCAGCTTAGCTTATGCTCTAGGTAAACTCTCTTTATCGGTAAACATTAACACAGTCATAACTGCTTATCATGGTTTAGTTGAATCGGTTATGAGGTATGGCATAATTTTTTGGGGAAATGCCACAGATAAATAATTTATATTTAAGATACAAAAACGCTGTATTAGAGCCATGTTTAAAATTAAAAGTACCGATAGTTGCCAGCCTATATTTAAACAATACCGCCTTCTGACACTTCCTTCTCTATATTTACTTGAGGTTGCATTATTTGTAAAATGTAATTCTCATCTCTATCCGCGATTATCAGATAATGTAATAAGAAACAGACGTCATGGTGACAAACTATGCCTACATACCTGTAAAAAAGAATTAATGGCAAAGACTATTTTCTGTATGGGCTCAAAAATTTATAACAAAATACCAAAACATATTAGAGACCTCAATATTAATCTTTTTAAAACTAAATTAAAAAAAATGTTGCTTACGAAATGCTATTACTCTATAAATGACTTTTTATCTAATGATCATTAATTTTTTATTACTTCTAATGTACTTTGAATTTAGATGAATTTAATTTGACTGATTTACAATATTGACAATCTAATATCTATTTTATTATAATACTTTTACAATAGGATTAAGTTTGACTCAATTTATATTCCATAAAAATATTTTGATATGTTTCTATTTAACAATTTAATCTTATGGACTTTTAATGAACTAATGCATAATGTACCTTATAGTTAATTTATTTTTTACAATATTATTAATTGTGACTAAATGTAACCAGTGCTGTATGCCTAACCTAACTTTGATATTATAAAATTGTATTTAAATCTTAAACTACTAAAATTTGCATGCCTTACGCAGAATATGTGTTCTAAAAATTTACTAAATTAAACTAAGACCAATTATGGTACCATATTCTAGCAAATAAAGATTATGATTATGATTATGATTAAAACGCCGTAAATAAACACTGGTCATTACAGAACCAAAATAATATCATGTCAAATAATTGTACACTTTATATAAAAACTTATATTTATAGCTTATTTGAATAAAATTCCAGAATGTTGGGTATCTATTTTTTATGTATGGCAACATTAATTCGCCCTCCACACGCGCACGCAGACAAATTTACAAAAACATAGGAATAGTACCCTAGTCAGCTAGGTACCTATAATAAAAATGCAGCTTTAAAACCTAAGTTGTTTAGCGCCACCTGTAGCGAGCTACACTTAGATGATAAAGATGATGGATGTTGCTGATAGTAGAGATGATAGATGCTGCTGATGCTGTATGCTGATGCTGTTCTGATAGGTTGATGCTGATATAGGGTATAAATGATGAACCCTGTTTGGTGCTGTAGCGGGCTTCGACCTCTTGATTGTAAGTCCTGATGTGTGTCTGAGTGGTGATGATAATAATACAGCAACAATTATTATATTCTCCTTTATTGGTGCTTAACACTGATTACGTATTACATTTAATATGAGGTATATGCCTAACATAGCAATATACCTACGTCTACACTATTTATAGCCTTTTGGCCAACTGAATACTAAATAGGCTTTACTTCATGACATCTGTCAATGTCAAAAATGACATTGACACTTACTTTTGTCAATATCAACACCAGTCAACAGGTGCGTAATAACGAACTGCATTTATTGTAAATAATGAATGAAAATAAAGGAAATTTATATGTTGTAACATTATTTACAATAAATGATTATGTTATTTCATCATTATTTACAATAAATGATTATGTAAGATACACGAGCGGATATACGCGAGGCGCACGAGTACAATGACACATTGACCCGTACATCTTGCCAGTCTAAAAAGAAACAAGGAACAGATCTTATAAAATGATTATAACATTACAAAATAATTATTGTATAAAATTGTAAAATATTAAATTAAATAGTATGATATAACTATGTAATAAAATGTAAATTATTATTTTTAACAAATAAATACAAAACTATAAAAGAGTCTATTAAGTATGTCAGTCTATGCGCGGTAGTCTATCAAATATAGCCGGCGGTGGTGTCGGCTGATTGCCGACTCGACGCATATGCAGGTGGTAGACGCTGGTGCCGCCGGTGTGTGCGAGCTCCTCGCTCCGACTCGGGCGCGCAGGGGACGCGTAGGTGGGGGGCGCATGTGCTGGACCGGCCCGCTCCTCGTCTCTGATAATCCGTACTGGGGTTTGTGGTGGCTGTGTCTCACGACTGTTGTTTAATGCTCTCTTTCCTTTGATATAGTAAAACAGACAAGACACCGAATTTGTTAAGGCTATAACAGTTAAAACAAGGAAGTATATCAAAGCGTAGTGGTGTTTGTCGTGAACTGAGACGTCATTGATGCTAGCTTCTTTCAGAGAATGAATCTGTTTCTGGATGGTCTCGTACAATCCGCCGTCTTCTTCTTTTGTTATAGGTACGGAGACTGATGTATTTATAAAGTTATTTAAAGGTGATATTGTAGGGAATAACATTCCTTGCATAAGTTGACTGTGAATATTTATATTACTTCTGTAGTCATGATGTCCAAGTAACGTAAAGGTGTCCCCTTTCACAGTGCAGTCCTGACCTAGCACAATGATGCCACTTCCACTAAGCGTGTTTTATTTTTAAAAGATAACGAACTTTAATGTTTGCCGCCCATAATAATAACCTATAGCTATGGTGGAAATATGCAAATATGCAATAAGATAAGATTAGCTAAAATATTATCATGTAAATGTTCATTATCCATGGACTTAATACAGTCTGTATTTCTTGTGAGTTTTTTTATGCTAGACATAAATATCATTACATTTTTTTGTATCGACTATTAAACGGTAGGAGTCAGATTGCCCACATAATGTTAAAATATTTCTTTAATTTAATGGACTGTGGGATAGGACCCCCGACCGGGCATACATATTTTAAAAAAACTTGAGATATTTTACACCTCTCATATAGCCGGCAAAAACTTGCAAAATCCCAAAAAAACTTCGTAAGAATCCAAAAATATTTTCACATCACAGCTGGAAAACTTAATTATTTCAAAAACTCCGACAATATGGTTTCACGGACATTTTATTCTGAAACGACCTGTACACACGTTATAGTTTTTATTATAAGTTGTTTTGTCCTGTGTGTAGTAGTACTAGTGTGACTTTACTTAATTATAATAGTAGAAGTTATAATATCATGCCATACATAATATGTAATTCTTTAATTAAAATAAAATTATAATAAAAATACCTACTTATATATTGTTGTTTTTATTTTTTTTATTACTTCTAATTACTACTATTATATGTAACAAACAAAATAAATTATTATAATATAAATCCTGCCTGTTTAATAAAATAAAACTTACAATGTTAAAACTTTTAATGGACTTATTTGGTTACATATCAATTTACCGACCCAAATAAGAAATGCCTCCTCCGAACGAAACAGTTTCTTAGATCGCTGTCACAATAAGCGACGAGACATTAAAACAATATCCTCGTCTCGAAACAGCTGAGCTTCCCGCCGTCTGATAACGAGCAAAAACGGACCTTGCGGTCTTCAATGAAGAGTTCAAAATATAGATCAGCCGACCCCTGAATAAATATCATAGCAACTTTAAGTAGTATTGTAGCCGAGTCCCGACGACTTTTGATTTGACAACGTATCATTATGGAAGTGTATCGCGCACGCAAGGGCCACAGACGGAGCGAATTATTATTCGGCCGCAGTAGAATAGACGAGGATAACTTTCAAGCTTAGAATATTTTTTATCCATACATCATAATATACTCATTGTGCACAAAATGTAAAAAATAGGTATATTTCTCATGGTCAACTTTCGTTTGGACCAAGTACGCATTGTCATGCACGTACGTTTGTTTGATCGGCCGCGCTCGCAGCCATGAACATGGGCAATTTATTCTAAACATGAACCAGGTTATTCCAAAAAATGCAATCCACTCCAGGTAAAGAGCATAATTAAAATAAGTTTAGTACTGACACTAGTGTGGGGAAAATTAAATTAATTACGGGAGCGAGGCGTAAGTTGGCGGGGAGCGGGGTACGGCGGCGGGGCATAAACGGCGGGAAAAGTTTATGTCGCGGGGTCGTGCGGGCGCGCGACGTGCATGATGTGTAGCGCTTAGAGCCATAGCACACGGCGTATTTTAAACGCGCAGAGGACGCACAGTAGACGCCCGTATACGCGTTTCAAACGCAATTCGAATGAATTTCTATATAAAATAATCAGAATCTACGGGATCGTAAGCGCGCGTTCCTAAAACGCGCGTCCTCTGCGCGTTTCAAATACGCCGTGTGCTAGGGCCCTTATTGTTGTACTCACCCGCTCCTCCTCGCGGATCGGGGCGGATGTCCACGTCGTCGGCGTGCAGCGCGATCGGCGGTGCCGGCGTGTCGGCTGGCGGCAGCATGTCCGGCTGCGTGCCCGGGGAGACGCGCGGGCTCGGCCCCGGGCTCCGGTCCGAGGAGCGGCGCCGGGCATATCTGATCCTGGGACACGTTGATCTCGCCACGGTACATGAAGTCGACCACCGCCCTTCAGGCCGCAGTACTTTATGACGCGCATGATGATGATCGGGTGCCGGCAGGGATTGTCCATGAACAGGGTCTGGAAGTAGGGGCTGCAGATCGATAGGACCACCTTGTGGGCCTTCAAGCTCTGACCATCGCACGCCAGCGTCACGTCCACGAACGACTCACTCTGGAGCATCTGATCGAAACATATGGCGAAATTGGTCTGGTAGTTGTTCCACCGGAGGCAGAAGTGCTGGGGTGAGCCGTCGGCGGCCTCCCGGCCGTCCTTCGCCGCGGGTTCCTCCTCGGACGGCATCGCTTCAGCGGCAGCGGTCTCGCATCTGCAACGTAACGCGCGGATGAGACGTGGAGCGATGCATGCACCGCAGGCGACGACTCGCATAGCACTGAGCGGCGCCCGGCAGCGTGGTCGCGGGGCGCGCGGGCGGGCGAATGGCCGCCGCGCGCCGCCCCGAGCCACACCCCGCACGCCGCGCGCTCGCACCACCAGCGCCCGCGCAACATGCTCACCAGTGACCACACATTATTCATGCTAACTAATATACCTAATTATAGAAATATAAATGAAACATTTTAATAATATATTATTATATATTATAATAATATTATGTAAAACCATTAACTGTGGAAATATTATATTTTAAAATTTTATTGGATAATTCGAGTGTCCCACGCGTGAATTAAATAATAAAACATATCTTATGTGCTATGTTTGTAAATAAAATAACCGTGAAATACTTATTATAATATTAATTACTAACTACATAAACATAACACCAATGTGGAGGAATTTGGTCCATGATAACACGGAATTCGTAGCTGTATGTAAAATTAATTGGCTATTAAAATATTTTTATACCTAGTACCAACCTACAAATTTTACATCACGTAGATAAGATAACTTAGATACTTAAACTTTAGGGATAATGCCAATGAATGATTCAATAATAATAATCATTCAGGGATTTTTTTTATCTAGGGCTCTCACACTATAACAAGGTGAGGTGAGGTCACCAGGGGCTGATTGCATCACTTTTGTGTAATTAGTACTGACACTAAACTTGTACCAAGTGAGCAATCCTCCAGATCTGACTGTATTCAGCTTAAGTCTTACTTCAGAACAGTAGCCGTCACACTTTTCTGGTCAAAGGCCGCATAGGACAATGTGACGTATCTTTTCGGGCCGCAAAATTTAAGCTAAAATAATGTGCACACTGTACGGGCCGCATCATTAACGGCCGCGGGCCGCAGATGACAACCACTGCACTGCTTTAGAATGAAAGACCACTAACTCGAAGTACTTACATAATTTGTACGCTGGAACATTTTTAATTATTTTTATTATTCATTTTAAAATTTATACAATTAATCGGTTTAATTACTACCAGAAACCAGTTAGGTTAGGTTAGAATGTCGATTGTGACCTAAATCTTAAAATAATACAGTTTCGATAATTTAAAACAGCGAAATGGTATTCTCATAAACGTCGAATGCAGAAATTTCCCTATATTAAAACCACGGCCTCACAGAAAGCCGGCGTGACGTTTGCGTTGTGTTTCGCCAAGTGAGTGAGGTTACCGGAGGCCCAAGGGGATCTTAAGTGCGCAACACCAGAGGAGCAAGTGTAACTACTCTGAGGGTCAATTCTGCAAAACCTGCAATAATACAATAGGCTAGTTTCATCTATCAAAATCAAATGATATATGAGTCGTTTAGCTTCAAACCCGTCTAAAACGGATTTTCTTCAAAATTACACTCAGTATGCCATTCGGAAGTACTTTACATATAGAACATTTTAGAAAATTTATTTTATGTCAAACTCCGCTATAACCTATTCTAAAATGCATTTGAAGTCCAGTGTCTGTTGCAAACTCCTCTAAAATTGACTTTATGTGTTTCAAATTCCTCTATAACAAATCCGACCAATGACAGCTCGCTTATTGTATCACGTGACACACTACTTAGTATGGCCCACATGGCCGATTTCGTAAACTGTGTTAGAGTGTGCTCCGGTTTTTTATTAGTTTTGACTAAAAAAAATGGAAGATTTGCAACAGTTTATATAAAAAAGTGAACCTGGGAAGGCGCGCAAGAGAACCGTCAATAAATCAAAGTGGAAACGCGAAGTATTACGGGAAAAATCGTGAAATCTAAAACTATGAAGGTTCATAGTTTTAGATTTCACGATGGTACAATATTTTATCAAAAAATTGTCCTGAGAAATTTTATTACAATTTCTATAAAATGATTCGTGAAACCTTCTAATATGTGTGCATGTCAACGTCGCACATTTAAACGCCTTTCGATCATGTCCACATGATGGAAACGACGGAAGCGAATGCGGCTTGTATCTAAAACAAAAAAAAACTGCTTATTGACATTACATCCATGGCTATATCTTGCATAAACCATTTATATGACCGTTAAACTCTGTTATAGAAGAAAAGAAACCAACCTTTTTTCCCGTAATACTTCGCGTTTCCACTTTGATTTATTGACGGTTCTCTTGCGCGCCTTCCCAGGTTCACTTTTTTATATAAACTGTTGCAAATCTTCCATTTTTTTTAGTCAAAACTAATAAAAAACCGGAGCACACTCTAACACAGTTTACGAAATCGGCCATGTGGGCCATACTAAGTAGTGTGTCACGTGATACAATAAGCGAGCTGTCATTGGTCGGATTTGTTATAGAGGAATTTGAAACACATAAAGTCAATTTTAGAGGAGTTTGCAACAGACACTGGACTTCAAATGCATTTTAGAATAGGTTATAGCGGAGTTTGACATAAAATAAATTTTCTAAAATGTTCTATATGTAAAGTACTTCCGAATGGCATACTGAGTGTAATTTTGAAGAAAATCCGTTTTAGACGGGTTTGAAGCTAAACGACTCATATATCATTTGATTTTGATAGATGAAACTAGCCTATTGTATTATTGCAGGTTTTGCAGAATTGACCCTCAGAGTAGTTACACTTGCTCCTCTGGTGTTGCGCACTTAAGATCCCCTTGGGCCTCCGGTAACCTCACTCACTTGGCGAAACACAACGCAAACGTCACGCCGGCTTTCTGTGAGGCCGTGGTTTTAATATAGGGAAATTTCTGCATTCGACGTTTATGAGAATACCATTTCGCTGTTTTAAATTATCGAAACTGTATTATTTTAAGATTTAGGTCACAATCGACATTCTAACCTAACCTAACTGGTTTCTGGTAGTAATTAAACCGATTAATTGTATAAATTTTAAAATGAATAATAAAAATAATTAAAAATGTTCCAGCGTACAAATTATGTAAGTACTTCGAGTTAGTGGTCTTTCATTCTAAAGCAGTGCAGTGGTTGTCATCTGCGGCCCGCGGCCGTTAATGATGCGGCCCGTACAGTGTGCACATTATTTTAGCTTAAATTTTGCGGCCCGAAAAGATACGTCACATTGTCCTATGCGGCCTTTGACCAGAAAAGTGTGACGGCTACTGTTCTGAAGTAAGACTTAAGCTGAATACAGTCAGATCTGGAGGATTGCTCACTTGGTACAAGTTTAGTGTCAGTACTAATTACACAAAAGTGATGCAATCAGCCCCTGGTGACCTCACCTCACCTTGTTATAGTGTGAGAGCCCTAGATAAAAAAAATCCCTGAATGATTATTATTATTGAATCATTCATTGGCATTATCCCTAAAGTTTAAGTATCTAAGTTATCTTATCTACGTGATGTAAAATTTGTAGGTTGGTACTAGGTATAAAAATATTTTAATAGCCAATTAATTTTACATACAGCTACGAATTCCGTGTTATCATGGACCAAATTCCTCCACATTGGTGTTATGTTTATGTAGTTAGTAATTAATATTATAATAAGTATTTCACGGTTATTTTAATTACAAACATAGCACATAAGATATGTTTTATTATTTAATTCACGCGTGGGACACTCGAATTATCCAATAAAATTTTAAAATATAATATTTCCACAGTTAATGGTTTTACATAATATTATTATAATATATAATAATATATTATTAAAATGTTTCATTTATATTTCTATAATTAGGTATATTAGTTAGCATGAATAATGTGTGGTCACTGGTGAGCATGTTGCGCGGGCGCTGGTGGTGCGAGCGCGCGGCGTGCGGGGTGTGGCTCGGGGCGGCGCGCGGCGGCCATTCGCCCGCCCGCGCGCCCCGCGACCACGCTGCCGGGCGCCGCTCAGTGCTATGCGAGTCGTCGCCTGCGGTGCATGCATCGCTCCACGTCTCATCCGCGCGTTACGTTGCAGATGCGAGACCGCTGCCGCTGAAGCGATGCCGTCCGAGGAGGAACCCGCGGCGAAGGACGGCCGGGAGGCCGCCGACGGCTCACCCCAGCACTTCTGCCTCCGGTGGAACAACTACCAGACCAATTTCGCCATATGTTTCGATCAGATGCTCCAGAGTGAGTCGTTCGTGGACGTGACGCTGGCGTGCGATGGTCAGAGCTTGAAGGCCCACAAGGTGGTCCTATCGATCTGCAGCCCCTACTTCCAGACCCTGTTCATGGACAATCCCTGCCGGCACCCGATCATCATCATGCGCGTCATAAAGTACTGCGGCCTGAAGGGCGGTGGTCGACTTCATGTACCGTGGCGAGATCAACGTGTCCCAGGATCAGATATGCCCGGCGCCGCTCCTCGGACCGGAGCCCGGGGCCGAGCCCGCGCGTCTCCCCGGGCACGCAGCCGGACATGCTGCCGCCAGCCGACACGCCGGCACCGCCGATCGCGCTGCACGCCGACGACGTGGACATCCGCCCCGATCCGCGAGGAGGAGCGGGTGAGTACAACAATAAGCGCTACACATCATGCACGTCGCGCGCCCGCACGACCCCGCGACATAAACTTTTCCCGCCGTTTATGCCCCGCCGCCGTACCCCGCTCCCCGCCAACTTACGCCTCGCTCCCGTAATTAATTTAATTTTCCCCACACTAGTGTCAGTACTAAACTTATTTTAATTATGCTCTTTACCTGGAGTGGATTGCATTTTTTGGAATAACCTGGTTCATGTTTAGAATAAATTGCCCATGTTCATGGCTGCGAGCGCGGCCGATCAAACAAACGTACGTGCATGACAATGCGTACTTGGTCCAAACGAAAGTTGACCATGAGAAATATACCTATTTTTTACATTTTGTGCACAATGAGTATATTATGATGTATGGATAAAAAATATTCTAAGCTTGAAAGTTATCCTCGTCTATTCTACTGCGGCCGAATAATAATTCGCTCCGTCTGTGGCCCTTGCGTGCGCGATACACTTCCATAATGATACGTTGTCAAATCAAAAGTCGTCGGGACTCGGCTACAATACTACTTAAAGTTGCTATGATATTTATTCAGGGGTCGGCTGATCTATATTTTGAACTCTTCATTGAAGACCGCAAGGTCCGTTTTTGCTCGTTATCAGACGGCGGGAAGCTCAGCTGTTTCGAGACGAGGATATTGTTTTAATGTCTCGTCGCTTATTGTGACAGCGATCTAAGAAACTGTTTCGTTCGGAGGAGGCATTTCTTATTTGGGTCGGTAAATTGATATGTAACCAAATAAGTCCATTAAAAGTTTTAACATTGTAAGTTTTATTTTATTAAACAGGCAGGATTTATATTATAATAATTTATTTTGTTTGTTACATATAATAGTAGTAATTAGAAGTAATAAAAAAAATAAAAACAACAATATATAAGTAGGTATTTTTATTATAATTTTATTTTAATTAAAGAATTACATATTATGTATGGCATGATATTATAACTTCTACTATTATAATTAAGTAAAGTCACACTAGTACTACTACACACAGGACAAAACAACTTATAATAAAAACTATAACGTGTGTACAGGTCGTTTCAGAATAAAATGTCCGTGAAACCATATTGTCGGAGTTTTTGAAATAATTAAGTTTTCCAGCTGTGATGTGAAAATATTTTTGGATTCTTACGAAGTTTTTTTGAGATTTTGCAAGTTTTTGCCGGCTATATGAGAGGTGTAAAATATCTCAAGTTTTTTTAAAATATGTATGCCCGGTCGGGGGTCCTATCCCACAGTCCATTAAATTAAAGAAATATTTTAACATTATGTGGGCAATCTGACTCCTACCGTTTAATAGTCGATACAAAAAAATGTAATGATATTTATGTCTAGCATAAAAAAACTCACAAGAAATACAGACTGTATTAAGTCCATGGATAATGAACATTTACATGATAATATTTTAGCTAATCTTATCTTATTGCATATTTGCATATTTCCACCATAGCTATAGGTTATTATTATGGGCGGCAAACATTAAAGTTCGTTATCTTTTAAAAATAAAACACGCTTAGTGGAAGTGGCATCATTGTGCTAGGTCAGGACTGCACTGTGAAAGGGGACACCTTTACGTTACTTGGACATCATGACTACAGAAGTAATATAAATATTCACAGTCAACTTATGCAAGGAATGTTATTCCCTACAATATCACCTTTAAATAACTTTATAAATACATCAGTCTCCGTACCTATAACAAAAGAAGAAGACGGCGGATTGTACGAGACCATCCAGAAACAGATTCATTCTCTGAAAGAAGCTAGCATCAATGACGTCTCAGTTCACGACAAACACCACTACGCTTTGATATACTTCCTTGTTTTAACTGTTATAGCCTTAACAAATTCGGTGTCTTGTCTGTTTTACTATATCAAAGGAAAGAGAGCATTAAACAACAGTCGTGAGACACAGCCACCACAAACCCCAGTACGGATTATCAGAGACGAGGAGCGGGCCGGTCCAGCACATGCGCCCCCCACCTACGCGTCCCCTGCGCGCCCGAGTCGGAGCGAGGAGCTCGCACACACCGGCGGCACCAGCGTCTACCACCTGCATATGCGTCGAGTCGGCAATCAGCCGACACCACCGCCGGCTATATTTGATAGACTACCGCGCATAGACTGACATACTTAATAGACTCTTTTATAGTTTTGTATTTATTCGTTAAAAATAATAATTTACATTTTATTACATAGTTATATCATACTATTTAATTTAATATTTTACAATTTTATACAATAATTATTTTGTAATGTTATAATCATTTTATAAGATCTGTTCCTTGTTTCTTTTTAGACTGGCAAGATGTACGGGTCAATGTGTCATTGTACTCGTGCGCCTCGCGTATATCCGCTCGTGTATCTTACATAATCATTTATTGTAAATAATGATGAAATAACATAATCATTTATTGTAAATAATGTTACAACATATAAATTTCCTTTATTTTCATTCATTATTTACAATAAATGCAGTTCGTTATTACGCACCTTTATTCAAAATTTCTTTTGCTATTTACCTAAATAGCAAAAGAAATTTTTCCTTAAAATATTATGTACGTGGTAATGGGGGTAAAATGATACCTGTTTGTCAAAAAACATTTACTAGGGCCTTATGTATCAAAAAAGATCGTATACAAGGTGTCATGAGAAGATTTTTCGAAAAAGAGGAAATGGCCCAAGAACGAAGGGGGTGCGATAGAAAAAGTAAGAATTTTGCAGAGAGAAGAAGTGCAGTAGAAACTTTTATCGAGTCATTTAAAGAAAGAGAAGCCTACTATTGCAGGTCAAAAAACTTGAAAAGACTATACTTGCCTGCAGAGCTAAATATCAAGAAACTTTGGCGTATGTATAACAACGATCATCCTACATTAAAAGTAAAGCAGCATTTCTTTAGAAAAATTTTTGTTACATGCTATAACGTAGGTTCTGGCACTCCTAGGACTGACGTTTGTTCAACCTGCCTACAGTTGGACGAAAATATTAAAAAAGAAACAAATTCTGATGCCAAAAATAGACTAATAATAGAAAAAAGGATCCATCGTTTGAGGTATAAAGCATTTTATGACATTTTAAAGGAGCAAAGAAGTGACCTCATGACAATAAGCTTTGACTGTCAAAAAAATTTAGCGCTGCCTAAGGTACCAGACCAGTCGGCTTTCTATAGCCGCCAATATAATTTTTATAACTTTACCATAGTAATTGGTAGCTCTAAGGCCAAACTGACAAAATAAAACATTTTTGCATATACGTGGAATGAAACCACACACCGCAAGGGAAGTAATGAAATTATTTCAGCTGTGCATCACTTTCTCGTGAATATTATGAGTATCAAAGAAGAGGTAAAAGTACTAAGAATAGTGGCGGATGGCTGTTCTGGACAAAATAAAAACACCGGTGTGATCGCTATGCTAGGAAAGTGGCTGACCACAGAAGCACCAAGATATTGTCTGAAAAAAATCGAAATAATATTTCCCGTTGTAGGTCATTCCTTTATTCCGCCCGACCGCATATTTGCACAAATAGAAAAGTCTCTAAAAAAACGAGAAATTATATCATCACCAAATGAATATCATGAAATTCTTGATCAATTCTGCAAAGTCACCGATCTAGAGTCAATTGCTGTACAAGACTGGAAATCAGCCTACCCAACTATCATAAAGTCAACAAGTAGCTGGCATGTACAATTTCAAAAGTGTAAAAGATTCTTCTTGACACGTTCCAAAACAAATAACCTACTGCTGCAAGGAGAAATGTCCTACAGAAATGATATAAATATCAAAAAACTGATAACAAAAAAAATAAAAATGTTGGTATGTTGAATCCGGGAATCATTTCTGCAAACCAAGTGGTGCCAAAGAAAGCCAAAATTATCGATGTATCAAATTTGTTAAAAAAACATTATGGGGAACATTGGAAAGATATGGATATATTAGCATTTTATAAATTAGTAGAAGACAGAGTGACTAATATGCAAGAAATTCAAGAAGAAGAAGAAGAATCAGGGGAATTGTCTGACAATGATCTTTGTGAAGTGTGGTTTTGAAGACCTAAACCTTATAGTTTGAATTCTATATCTTATAACATTCCTTAAAATATTTGATCTCTGATTGATCCCTTTTGCATAGAATTGTAGTTTATTTTTCTTTGTTAATTGTTTTTGTTTTTGTTTTTCTGTTTATAACGTTGTAAAAACGTTTAAAGTTTTGACTAATTTGTAAGTAAAATATCTTACGTAATAAAGCGATTTTAATGACCTAGTAGAATTTCTGGTAAGGAAGATGTCTACGGTAATTAAAAAAGTTATGACAATATTTTTTAATAAAACTAAGGTAAAGTTATGACACTATTTTTTAATAAAACTAAGCTGTTATGTAAACCCAATGTTTTATTTTACTACCTGGCTAACTACTGTTGTGGCTGGTGGTTGTGGCATAACAACGACCATCACCTCTGTACAAAGTTAGTTTCAAATCCCGCCATTTCATTTTAGTCAGTTGCAAATAGCTCTATAATGTAGGAGTTAGTGTCGAAAGCCTCCATAAGAGAAATTAAAACCTGTTTATATCTGTTTCTATGGGAGTTAGTAACTTTTTTTTCTCGTGGGTATTATTGGTTTTAAGGAGCACTATATACTAAATTTAATATTCTGTCTATAAGGGGAAGTGTCTATGTTTCAAATGTTTTTATTATTTTTTGTGACATTTGATGAAATCATTTTAGAGGGATTTGAAACTATACGACTAATATATTTGTTAATTATATGTATAGTTTCTATCGTAAGATATACGAATACAACACTATTTTGTTATATAAATATGCGATTTATTTATAATTTCGAAAACAAAAATGTAGTTTTATTATCTGTATGTCACGTGACCGAAAACACCAGCCGCCATATTTTTCTTGTAAGTGACGTCATAAGAACATAATCAAACCGAATAAACAACAGCGGAAGTGAAATCTAAAGTACATGCACTACACACGCACACATATGACATTTGTTTGTTTCTGTTCTTATGACGTCACGATAATGGTGGCTGTCGTTTTGGTGCAAACATTTATCGTTTAAATTTTAATAATTTTTTCTTTGCATAAAGAGATATTATTTCCAGGAAATAAAAATAATAGTTGAATATCGAATCGATACGAACGTTTTAAAATATATTTAAAAAAAAATTGAATAGCCTATCACAATCATGTCCCGACACGCATAAACTGTCAAACTAGTATTCTCGTAAACATTAAACCAGCGTCTAACGCATCCTGATTGATCCAAACGATCCAGTTTATGATAACAAGTCGCTTCACTTTTATTACACTCATATGAAAATGAAAGTCTACTTTAAATACGAGCATGGAGGTTCAGGTGTTGTGAGTGTCCATGGGAGGCGGTAATCGCTTACCATCAGGAGATCCGTTTGCTCGTTTCCTGATCCATTTCATAAAAAAGCACCTACAAAAGGTACCTATCTATTATTAGATCTTTAGGTACCCCTTACTAATCACTATTAAATATTTTATACCACGGATTAGCTATTCAAAGTAACAGCAACATTAAATAGCTAATCAGTTGTGTAAATATTTATATTAGTAAGGGGGTAGATGTTTTTTTTTTTAAATTTGTTTTTAATTACATAAATAAATTATGTACAAAAATCTCTATGTTTTAACAAAACCTGATGAACTGCGGAGTCACCGTCGATTCCTTCTTAACTTTTAACAATGACAGATTGTTAAAAAAATATATAGGTAGTTAGGTACCTACCTTATATTATAGATTATAGATTTTTATATTAGCCGTAGGGCTTGTAGCACATCTTTGAAAAATATAACCGAGAAATCCCAAAGAAACAAATAATTCGAAAGACGAAATCGTTGCAACAACTAAAATCGTGTTCGCCAAAGGAAAAGGATGTCAATTTCCGAAACGCATAGAGATTAGATACCTAGTTCGTACCAAATTGAATGTTGCAAACTCGAGGATATGACATTTTGATTTTCACGGTCTCGCAACCATAGACGTAATGTGCGTAGACAATTGAATACAATGTGCATTATGATTGTACTTTATAAATTTGAAATGTGTCAACTTTTAAAAATGAACGATATTCTTTATCATTTCTTTTTACCCGAGTAGGTACGGCGGAGGGGAAAGGAAGGGTAATGATTTATGTACAATACGAGGGCTGATTGATAAGTTTCCGAAACGACAAAGAAAAACTTCAAAAATCTATTTAAAATAAATTTATTTCTCAACGTAGTTTCCTTCTACCTCGATGCATTTAGTCCAGCGCTTCTCCAATGCCGTTACACCAGTTTGATAAAATGTTTTCTCCAACCCCTCAAAATACTCGTCCACGGCAACAATGACTTCTTCATTTGATGAAAATCTCTGGCCACCTAACCATTTCTTCAGGTTTGGGAATAAGTGGAAGTCGCACGGGGCCAGATCCGGGGAATAGGGTGGATGCGGTAGCAATTCGAACCGCAATTCATGGAGTTTGGCGACTGCAACCATTGACGTGTGTGCAGGTGCGTTGTCATGGTGGAACAAAATTTTCACTTAATTTTTGCAGCAAGCTTGCGTAGTACCTACTCTCCATTTATTGTTTTTCCTTTTTGCAGATAATCTACTAAAATAATCCCTCGAGCATCCCAAAAAACAGTCGCCATCACTTTGCCGGCCGACAAAACCGTTTTTGCTTTCTTCGGCGCAGGTTTTCCGCTCTCAGTCCACTGCTTAGATTGTTCTTTTGTCTCGGAAGTATGATGATGTATCCAGGTTTCATCGACTGTTACATAACGCCGCAAAAACTCATTAGGATCTCGGTTAAACAGCGCCAAACACTCCGATGAATCGTCCACTCGACGTTGCTTTTGGTCTACAGTGAGCAAACGCGGCACGCATCGCGCGCAAAGCTTTTTCATTCCCAAATGTTGGTGCAAAATATTAAAAACGCGTTCAGGTGAAATGCTCACCATCTCTGCTATCTCTCGCAACTTTAAGCGCCGATCATTCAATACAATTTTGTGAATTTTTTTGATCATGTCCGGATTCGTGACTTCATTTGGACGGCCAGACCTGTGGGCGTCTTCGCAGCTCTGTCTTCCACGTTTAAAATCAGTTACCCAGGTGTGAATTGTACTCAATGCAGGAGCAGAATTACCTAAAACACTGTCTAGCTTGGTTTTAATCTGGGTTGCTGTTTTCTCTTTTAAAACGCAAAACTTTATCACCGCACGAATTTCGTTTCTTTCCATTGTTAAGAAAATTTACGACAGAGAAAGTTCTACGTCCTCTCAAACAAATTCCATCAGTTCGATTAAATTCAAATTTGGCGTTCTATTTTCAAAAAGATGCCAGAATATAATGTAATATTCCTTTTTTGCGTATCATTTTTTTAAGTTCGTCGTTTCGGCCAGTTACAATCAGCCTAGGTACATACTATGTATGTATGTATGTTTGTTTGGCTATATATATATATATATATATATATATATATATATATATATATATATATATATATATATATATAATTTTCATAGTTACTTTTGATTATTATTGCATAGAGGGACAATTATTATCGTAAATATTATCCGTTTTTTTTTAATGGTTCTATGTCTACGGTCTATGGCTATAGTCTATGAGACCTGGTTAAGACCTTGTTAGGTTATCTGGAAGAAAATAATGTAAGCATTAAGACCGCCTTTATTTAATTACTAGCTTTTGCACGCAGCTTCGCCCGCGTGGGAAAGTATTCCTGGCAAAAAACATCTTTCGCAAATATACCTGCAATATAGGAATAGCTCAGAGTAAAAACAGAGTAAAAATATGTACTTTATAATAAATTTTAACACATACTTTTTAGTATTAATATATCTCCTAGATACAATCTCCTAGACAAGGATAATTAAATTGTATCCGTCTAAATAGCTTCTGAAAATACCACATTATTTCTGATCATTTTTATAAACTAACAATGGGTAAGTATAGTAACCTATCCTTTAAAGATAAACATAATTATCTTGCCAATGCGGACTTATTTGTAGACCTATAAAGAAAAACAATCCCACCATACATTGATTTGTTATTTATCTCCAACGGGTTAGTTTAGGCAGGGTATTCGATAAAAGTTCCCAGACGGCTCTACTATATATATAAATAAAAGAAAGTAACTAACACGAGTTACACTATTTATAACTCAAGAACGGCTGAACCGATTTGGCTGAAAATTGGTGGGGAGGTAGCTTAGAACAACATTAACAAAACGCAACTGATATCGAATAACAAAATTCAATTGACAGCTAAATGTCTATGGTTAAGTATGGTTGAAAATTTGAGAATTAGACATTTTTAGGTTGACCGGTTAAGGTTTTTTTTTTTGAAGTTTCTATTAGCTTATTGTGCCGATGTTATCATTAACAATGCCGCGACCAAGACGATTGAATCATTCCCGACAAAGCCTTAATGCAACTAGGATCGAAACATTGCGAATGATAGGACTGAAGAAGAAGAAGAATTAAGTAGTTGTATATGTAGGTTGAAGGTGTAGTTATTTATTTTTTCCAGTTAATAGTTGAGACAGAACAACGTGTGTCGGGACAGCTAGTATATATATATATATATATAGATTGTTGTGTGTGTGTTTTTTTGTGCAAATATAGAGTTTTCTATTCTATTCTATGTAGCTTCATCGGATTATATAATATGGGTATCGGATTATATCAGGTATGTTATCATTTTGATTAGCTTGTAAGTTGTAAGTCGTACTGTGGTTCGCATGATCACTAGTTTTGCCACTTCAATAAGTATAATTAGTAGGTACGAGGTAGGACCTCGACTACACTCAGAGGTACAATTACAAGATCCTCTAATTGTTGACGGTATTTAAACAAGGTACTTAGTAAGCGATATGAATTATGTGTTAATCGAGGCTTAAACAATTGCAAAAGTAAAAAAAAAGACGAGTGTGCTTTAGACCACACGACTGAAGTAAAACTCGCAAATGAACCAAAGAAACGTCCTACTAGTACACGACTGAGATATATTTGTTTCATGCATTGGCTATGTGACAAAGAGAAAAAGAATATGTGCGCGCGCAATGCTCTCTCTTCTTCTATAGTAATGTACGAAACGTCGCTCTCTCTCTTTTTTTCTTCACGAATTTATATCTCCCTCTCAACATCCATTCGCGTCGCCCGATCACACTTTTCGTAACGCTCTCGTCACGCATTCACTAGCTCACTCCCAAGTCAAGCGTGCGTAAAGGAGTTTTACTTAAAAATATGCGAATGTACTTCAGGCTGTAGCTTTATTTTAAGAGTTTCTTAAATTTTAAAGTAGCTTTTCGACCTGCGACCGCGACTGTTTCGAGCGGGAATTTAAATAGAGCAAACAGAGCAAACGAGACCACGTCGCGCGACCGGTGGGCGTCGCCAGAGAATGTCGCTGGTCGCGGGCGCGCGCCGTGGTCTTTACGAACGACATGCAGGTTTTCCCAGAAGAAATATTTATTATTTGCAGAAAGCACTGTTACAATAGATGTTACAATAATTATACATGGTTCGAGTCTTCTACCTAATAAGTAGGTATGCAAAATGTATATTATAGTTGTAGGTAACTGAATTAATGATAATTTTAATTTAAATGTAATTTAATTTAAATTGAAGTAAATTGATAACATTCCGTTAGGATGAAAATATTATATTAATTGCAAAAAATAAGATAAATAGTATAATTCAAATAGATAATTTTAATAAGAATTATAAAGGTTAATAAATTCAATTCAAACAGTTAAGTAAGTCAATTCAAATCAATGGTCAATATTATTACAAATCAATGTCATAAATTTATTTCAATTATTTATTTTATTTATCACTAAATATTATTTAATATATCATTTAAATAGTCAAATATATTATAATAACATTTTTTCTTCTTCTTAAATCTTTTTAAATTTTTCTTAAATAATTTTAAATTCATTGCTTTTAATTCCTTTGGTAATTTACTATAAATTGCAGGAACCATATGAAAAACACTTGGATGCATTAGCGTGGTATTGGGCATACGATTACATAAGCGATATATTATGTCTTGTTGTTGTTGTTGTTGCCTGTTGCTGGTTACTGAGGCTAACTCAAATAAATTTGAATTTAGTTTGACAAAAGATGCAACTTCGTATATATACAGAGACGTAAGAGTTAGGATTCTATATTTTATAAAAAATGGTTTACAGGAATCGATTGTTGGTAGCCCAAAAATAGCTCTTAAACACCGTTTCTGTGCCTTATGGACTATTTCAATGTCTGTCGAATTTCACCAAAAAATCACGCCATACCTCAGTATTGAAACCGCTAGACCATTATATGCAGTTACTGTTGTAACTATTGACATTTGCAATTCGAGACAGTTCATAAAGTGCATAAACTGATTTGTGCAAGTACCTAGAGCAGCGTTGCCAGACGTCCCGATTTTGGCGGGACGTCTCGATTTTTTAATTAAAATTAAATGTCCCGCGCGGGACAGGCTCAGTCCCGCTTTTCGGGGATAACTCGACCGTGCGTGCAGCGTGCTGAGGAAGCGCGGGTGGGTGGCACAGACAAAATATATAGACCGGCCGCCCGCCCGGCGTGTAATGAATAAAGATAAGCGCGCAGGAGAGAGGGGTGCGCGGGTGCGTCACGCAATCGGTGCAGTACGACCGCGACATCTTCTCTTTCTCTTTCGCTCTTTTCTTACTTTCATTTGTTTATAAATTTCTATTTCGCGGAAAAGTACGATTACGTACGAAGGAATAACGAATACCATTGGCCATTTGTTTTAGTGCGTAGAAACCAGTGAGGAAGTAGTGAGTTGCGTTGCGTGCGTAATGTGTTAGGGGTGTGTTCATAATGTGATGAGTGCTTTTAATACATTAATGAAAGAGTCTCAGGGAAATGATATTGCCATAACAGAAATGCATGAGTCATTATACCTCTTCCGCTCAAGGTTGACTTGAGTCAACCTTGAGCGGAAGAGGCATAATGACTAGCCTTAGCCTTTGAAGGCTAAAGGTGAGTTTTTCGGCTATCAGACAAAACAGATTTTAAAAAAATTGGTTGAATCTGAACGAACCAAAGCCATAGAAGACTTTAAAATTTTTTACACAAATTGCCAACAATATATAGACAAACGTTATAATTTTTCTGACGAAAATATTTTTTCTAGGCTTAAATTCATAAGCTTGGAAAGTGAAATTAGTTTTGACATGATTGAAAATGCTGTATCTTTGATAAAATTGACAGGCGATATTTCGGTAGATAACTTATATGAAGGATTTAACTTATTGAAATCATCCTTGGACGTATTAGTGGGAAATTCCAAAGACACCAGTGCCACCCCCGCACAGAAATGGCACCAGCTCTTTCAACAGTTTCCAAAAGAAGATACCAGGAATATGTTTAAACTAGTGCCTTTTATATTAAGTATCCCAACATCAAACTGCTTTTCTGAACGCGTTTTTTCCCAGATGAATTTAAAATGGTCGGATGCCAGAAATAAATGCTCCGTAAATTTAATGAAAGCAGAATTACTCGTCCAGTTTAATCTACAGCTATCCAGTGAAGAGTTCTTCATTTTTATTAAAGAGAAAAAGGAAACTTTAAAAGAAGTTAAATCTTCACAGAAATATTATAATTAAATAAGTAATTCTTGTAAATAATAATTATTTATAAGATTTACTTATTTAATTATAATTATTATTCTCTTATTGTAAGTTGCAATGAGTAACACTCACTCCTCAGTCTATTGTTTGAAACGCCATATTTTTCTAATGAATAGTAAATGAATCGAACCCGGGAACTCTTGCGTGGTAGTCCGGCATGATAACCGTACGACCACGGAGGCAGTTATATATAAGATTCAACTATTTAACGATAAGGTAAATCTGATTAAAAATATCATATTTTTATTAAAATACATTTTCTATGGCTATTCTTGCTATCTATTGTCGTGTAAACGTAATTTGGACTAAAATAAAAAGATAAATATTTAAAAACTTCTGATTATATACGTTTTTTTACTAACTATGTCCCGCTGTCAACGAAAGAATCCCGCTTTTTTCACTCAAATAGTTCCAAAATCCCGACTTGGCAAAAAAAAATCTGGCAACGCTGACCTAGAGTGTCATTGACGGACCGTAGGTAAATTAGATAGGATTTATCTACCTATTTATATACTTTTAAACAGAACTTGTGATAAAAACTTACAAAATTATTTCCGACTAGCTTTTGCCCGCGGCTCCGCCCGCGTTAATACAGTAACCAACGGGAATGCTGTTCTGTTTCGGAATAAAATGTAGCCTATGTTTTAATCCAGAGCTCCAACTAGTAACCTTACAAAATTTCATAAAAATCGGTCCAGTAGTTTCGGAGCGTATTCAATGCAAACAAAGAAACATACTTTTCTCAATTATAATGTATCTATACAATATATAAAAGGCAAAGTTGACTGAATGATGTATCAACGAACAGGCCAAACCCTTAAGGCCCTGTCTAGGAACGACACACCACACACACAACTGCCTTGAAACTGTGGGTGGGTTATATTTTTACTCTGTGGTTTTAGTCCTTAGTAGTCTGTAGTTTTAGTTAATAAAGATAAAAAGAGTATAACAATATTTTAGACTTTATTAAGGATAAAAATAATAATGATTAATAGGTAAATATATATAGAAAATGTTTTTTCCAAATACGATCGACGTTACGTGAGGTCAGTTGAATAATTCGATATTATTGAAAAACACATTTTTCGACTCGTTTATTTTCAATAGAAATTATTGTGAAGTACCTACCTGCTTAGTACCAGCCAGCTACGTCTAGAAGTGTCATGGTAGTGACTGAAAAACAAAAATTAAAGAGCCGATGATGATGAATTATAGCTAAGAACTCTCGATCACGTCGGCTTTCAAACGAAAATAAAATAACTAAATAATTAAAAAAATAAAAAAACCGACTGCAAAAATGACATAAGCAAAGCACTAAAAATACCGAAACAAGATTGAGAAAACAGACTACACTATGAGCTACAAGCCTAAGTGCAATAATTGACGTAGGTATGTTTGGTAGCAGGGATAACGCGGCCAAACATAACGTCGTCGTCGGGTATTTTTTTTAATTTTTTTGCTAATTTATTTTAGATTTTTCAATTTATCCCACCGAGCAGAAACATGGACTTTAAAAAAGCAGACCGGGACCGAATTGATGCCTCTGAGGTACCATGTTGGCGAAAAATGTTATAAATACCTTGGACCGGCTTTCGTACTGACGCGGACGTATCCATTCTACGAGAGCTACAAATAAATAAATTAAATAAAAAAATATTCTTATGTTAAACGGTTTTATTACCTACAATAAAAATAATGTAGGTAATGTACAAAAAGCTAAAAAAATAATTCGGTAAGTCCTAGCTACCAGATCGCACCAATCTTCTCATCAATCTGGGGTATTGATCAGACAAATAATAAAATCGTTGGGCGTTGCGTATCTTAGTTTCACGTAGAATTATTTTTTAGCTTTTAGTACATTGCCTACATTATTTTTATTGTAGGTAATAAAACCGTTTAACATAAAAATATTTTTTTATTTAATTTATTTTCAAGTTTTTAGTTTTGTTGCTAGATGATACTTCTCATTCTACTGAGTTCATTTAATACCTCACTATTACATGGTTTATTTAGCTCTATTCTACTAATCAAGCCCTTTCATTGGACACCTTTATTGAGGTAGTTGTGGAAAATATGTAATCCGCCATTTTGTGGCGGCGGCCATCTTGAATTTTATTTTTTTATAGTGAGCTATTCTACCAATAAAGCCCTTTCATTTGATACCCATATAAAGGTTGTTGTGAAGTAATATTATGTAATCCGCCATTTTGTATCGGCGGCCATTTTGGATTTACAGTCATATTTTTTATTATTATTGTATTGTCATCAAGATTAAGAGTGGGTACCAAATATCAGATCGATCTGGTGTCAGGTAGGGGGTAAAATTCCAATTACTAAATTTGACTCAAACAAATAAATAAATAAACTGGCCAAGCTAAATAAAACCGTTTAAAAACAGACTATCATCCATATATCCACGTAGAGTTCTGGAATGCTTTGGCCACATAGCAAGAAAGGATGGTCAGAACCTAGAACAGCTTATATAGTTACAGGCAAGGTTGACGGTCGCCGCCCGTGTACGCACTACGCTCGAAGTGTCGAGCGTAGTCAGTGGACTTTCATGACGCTGTCCATACTGCAAAGGATCGCTATAGATGGCGCAAAATAGTCACAAGCAAAACTATTCCGCGGGGAATCATGACCCTCAGCAATGAGGAATACGACGTGAGGAGGCGGAGAAGCTACCTGAGTACACTTGGATTTTTGAGACAAATCTAACGAATACTTAACTGTCGAAATTCATCCAGCAATTTGGAAGATACGTGGGAATAAAGGAATTTACAAACATACTTACATACATACAAGATACGCGCGTAAAACATAACCAAGTCGGGTAAAAATTCGATCCAAAATCGGTTCATCCGTTTGGAAGCTAAGTTGCCACAGGCAGACACACACATACACACACAGACAGACAGACACGTCACACCTAAAACACCCTCCTGTTTTCGTCGGGGGTTAACAAAACAGTAGGACAAAGAGATGAAATGCGTTTGTTACGTTCGCGTTCTAGGAAAGTGGAAACCAGTTGGCTATAATTGTTTTATTGTATGCTTTCGGTTAAGTAGGTTAATGATTTATTTAGTATTTTAACCCCCCTACTAACAAAACTATTTACACAACGGGTAACTTAAACAACGTTGCTGTCTTTGTTTGGTTCGTTGGAAATGTCATTTGATAGAAAAAGACGGCAACGCTGCTTAAGTTATCCGTTGTGTAAATATTTTCATTTAGTAAGGGGATAAAATTATTAGCTCCCTTAGAATCAACAAACCGGCCAAGTGCGAGTCGGAGTCGCGCCCGAAGGGTACGAAATTGTACGGCTACCGTTGGATATTATTTTACGCTTTCACGCAAAAACGTCTTAACCGAGCATCGTGAAATTTGACACACATATAGAGAAGGGGAAGGTTATTTTAATAGGTTACATAGGCTACTTTTTTTGGGGGAAAGTGTACGTTTCCCGTGGGTTACTGTATTTAGGCGGGTGAAGACGCGGGCCAAAGCTAGTTATGGTTACGGAGCTCCCTTAAATATTTATTTAAACATTATTATGTTTTTATTAAGTATTTGTTGTTATAGCGGCAATAGAAATACATCATCTGTGAAAACTTCAACTGGCCAACTATCACGGTTCATGAGATACAGCCTGTTGACAGACGGACAGACCAGTCCCGTTTTACCCTACGGGTACGGAACCCTAAAAATGATCTACCACGACATGGACTGGACTCACATTTATTTCTTATATAAAATAGTACGACAAAGCCGAAACAAGAGGTGTAGAGATGAAATGCGTTTAGTAACGTTCTAGGAAACCAGTTGGCTATGTTTGCACAGGGCATATAAAATATACAGCGGCCCTCGTCGAGCGGTCAACAAATAACCACGCACTGTGCCGTGTGTTGGGAAGCTCGTAGACATGGCATTATGTTTGGCTGTATACTGCAGTGACGTGGGGCTCCTATAACTACATTACTATCAGATTCACTTACCGTTTACCTTTTGAAGACCTACCTCCACCTCCCTACCTATATTATACGGGCTAGGGCTTTTTTATGAAGGAGATCCAGCCTTCACCACTGGTATACTGACACATCTCAATAAAATTACTAATTTTTATGTTTTCGTACGTCAAAAGGAAAAACGAACCCTTATAAGACCACTTTATAATTCAGATAAACAGACAACAACTGATACAGCCAAAATATAAACATCTATTCATACAATATTACGTCTTACGGTCGTACGATACTTTATTTTGCGTTCAACTAAGTAATCTTCTAAGTTTAACATTATGCTTAGACTGTATCCAATAACGTATGTGGGATTATTGAACTTTTGCTATCTATAATATTTAAAATGCATTAGAAATACATGTCAAGCCCAAAAATAAATTCCAAAAATTACCTGAGGAATTTTCTTATAGTCTTCTTCAATCTGTGCTACATAAAAACTACGTTAATAACCTTTTAAAATAATGTTTCGTTTTCGTTTTTTTTACTATGTAAAAACCATTTTTTAATAATATAAACAATATTATGTAACAGGTATATAATCGCAGCCTCGTATTTAAAGTAGACTTTCAATTCTCTTTGATGTTATTGAAAATATTAAAGTTTATGTATCTAAGTTTCACATTACAATATTAAAAAAGAAGAATTAAAAACTAGTTATGATAACAAAATCAATGCCGGCTCTGGGGTCTCGGGTGGCCTCAATGAGTTTTTTGGAGATTTCTCCGAAAAGTTTGTGCGCACCCAGACCCCATGTACCTAAGGTTTCAACCCCAAACGGTTCAAATATGAGATCCCCACTAAGGTTCTCATATTTGCGCCGCTTGAGGTTTTCCGCCTGATTGGCGGCCGCACCTGCAGAACTCGAGGTGCCCTGGACATGGGACGGAGCAAGTGTATCGACGCAAGTAGCGTCCCATACAAGAGCCCGTCCCACTCTCCAAGGGACCAGGGTCATACCGTCTGGTCTCTTGCCATCGTCGCGCGCCAAACCAGCCAACCAGGGTTCCAGCACAGCTGGCACTCCGGCGGTGACAAGAGCCCGATGGATGAGATCGTTCAGGCAGTTCATGTCGGGAGATGCGGCCGGCGCTTCGTTGACAGGACAGCCCGTGGTGTCCGAGGCTGTCCACATTTGCACCACAAACACAGCGATGGGGGACGACGTGGGGGGTGCCAAGACGCAGGGAAGTGGCTAACCGGAAAGCTGTTCGATCCAGCAATGTGCCCGTATTGGGTGACCGTAATGCTTGTAGCCAAAGGCCCGACTCCCACTTCTCCGCAGCTAAGAGGCGAGCCTATATAACAAAAACCGGTTTATTAACCGGTTATTCTCTTTGATTGTATTATATGTGGAGCTACTTGTTATCATAAACTGATTTTATAAAGTTTGGACCAATAAGAACGAGTTTCACGCTCGTTTAACGTTTACGTGAATACCGGTTTGGCATTTTTAGCGTATCGGGACTTTATTGTAATTGTATTATTTCAGGTCTTATTTAGCAGAATTGACCCTCTGATTTAAAATATAGTTTTACAAAACTTTAATGCTCTAAAGAAAACTTAAATGTATCTAAAGCAAAGCAATGGGGTTGAATAATATTCTTGGTATATACATATACATAATGCCAAATATTTCAATAGTTTCACTTGTTCAAATATATTTAATAATACATTTATGCCGGACCACCAAAGTTGTGTTTCTATTTCTATGACATTAAATATTAATAAAATTGAATTCAAACTGTTATTATTTACTATAGAAGTCTACCAATATAAAAGAATATTTTACAAAATTTATCAATAGCTAAAGTCCGGCTCACGACAACTAATATTATATACGGATAACATTTCCACAAAGATGTAAACGAGTCTAGTTGCCATTAGTAGGTACGTATGTTTTCCTTTTTGCAAACTAAAATGTCTCAGTGCGTTAGTAAACACAAAATGTTTGCACTCACTAACTTTTTTTAAGCAACGAATTTTTTCTTATAATATTTGTCACTTATCTGTGACACTTTGGAATGATAATATATATTATATTTATTTATTAAATAAATATAATAAATAAATTGAACCTGTAATTAAATAATTAAATAATTAATAATAATAATAATAATAATAATTAATAATAATAATAATAAATATTAATAATTAATAATTAAATTGACCCTAAAATAAATTGAACAAAATATTAAAAATAAATCGATAAAACCAATTTACGTGACGCCGAAAGTAAATAAATATACATGTTTAAGTATTTGCAGTAGAACCAAATATAATTTACAGCGCCCCAAGTGGGCCAAACTGTGAGTAGATATCCCAAGCAATTCTCCCATACAACTGACAAGACCCGCGACGGAGGAAGGAACAAGCCCGCAACAGAGGAAGGAACGAGGCAACTCCGAGAAGCCGTATGCTAATTTTTTTGCGAAAAGTGAGCCAACTGTCCCACGCTCAAGCCTACATTCCCCCAGAAAATGACCATAATATAGTTCAAGGTTTTTTTTAATATTAGTTAAGCAGTTTTTTAATTTTTTGTCTATAGTTTATTCTATTATATAAGTTATCTTTTATAGTTTATCTTTACCAACCTATGTCAAGCAGCCAGGATGCAGGGACCTCTAATATTTCGACCGTGTCCTTTGGAAATCTGTTGCAATGCTCCCACTATTCCCGATATTTTAAAAGCCAGCGGGGTTTGAACATCCACGTAGGCAAATGCCACAAACAGCTTGTAACACTCATTCCCCCAATAACCAATTCACTTCCGAACCCAATTTGTGAAACAAATTTCTGGCAAGAAATATCCAAATTTAAACGTTTTATACCAGTTCTAAGACGGATCCCTAGGGGTGCCAGAGTGACTGTAGCCCAGAAGCTTGCCGAGACGATACGCCACACAGTGCTGGAGAACTCGAGGCAAGCCTGGGAAAATCTACTCACCTTTCCCTACCGTTTTCTGCATATCACTAGAGATCCGCTCAACAATGCCTCCCTCACTTCAAGAATCAAAAAGAATTGTGTTTCGGACATTAACCTCAACCCAAATTTTTCTTCACATTCCACGGTCAAACATAACATCGTGAAAACTGTGGAAAATAAAATAAGTGAGGGAGAAATTAAGGGTGCAGCGCGGCTCCTGTTTTCCAATGACACGGTCGCCCCCGATTGCCCAGAAACCCTCATCGCCCTGGAAAACAAACATCCATCACAATCCAATCTTTTCACAGTTTCCGATGACGCATTACCACCACTACAAACGTCGAAAGACAAAGTACGCGGAGCCATCATGTCCTTTCTTCCGGGTTCAGCTGGCGGCCTCGACGGTCTCACCCCTCAGCATCTGAAGGACCTCACCAGCGGTTGCTGCGGGGAGGCCGGCGAGAAGCTCCTGCATGAACTTACGAATCTGTGCAACCTGATGCTACGTGGAGGGGTCGCATCAGATATCGTAGACATTCTGTATGGAGCTAACCTCTGCGCCTTGAGGAAGAGAGATGGTGGCATTCGTCCGATTGCTGTCGGCTCCACATACCGGCGCCTTACAGCCAAACTAGCTTGCAAATCGGTAACTTCCCTCGCGTCATACTTCCAGCCAAAACAGCTCGGTTTTGCCTGCAAAGGAAGTTGTGAGGCCGCCGTTCACTCTTTCAGGACAGCTATCCACAATCAAGGCGATGATGTGTTTCTGAAGGTCGATATCAAAAACGCTTTCAACTCAGTTGACCGAGGCGCCTTGTTGGCCCAAATTAAATCTAAAGCACCTGCCATTTTACCATTTATGCTCCAGTGTTACAACGACCCCACCAAACTCATTTACAAAGACCACCTCATCTCATCCGAAGTGGGCTGCCAACAGGGCGACCCTCTAGGTCCAGCAATCTTCAGCCTTGCTATACACCCGGTCATCGAGCTTCTAGATTCAAAATTTAATGTTTGGTATTTGGATGATGGGACCCTTGGAAGCGATGCACCCACTGTACTATCAGACTTCCGCACTCTGATCTGCGAGTTCCAAGAAATAGGTTAGTAATAGTTCCAAGAAATTTGGCACACTGAAAGTTTATCTGAATAATTTTTTTTCTATAATTAATGCTTATAAACATTAAATTAATAAAAACAATATTAAACACACACTACCTCAGATTAATAGCTCACGGTAAGCATTTTACAAATTAAATGATTTACGTTTAAGTTGTCCACTGTCCACTAGTACAATTCAGTACTAAACATAGCGTAGTTTTACATATATTCAACCCGTAGACTACTAACTCTGCTAAACTTACATCTAATAAGTTATAAGTTCTCGAAGTATTGGTTTGAGGAGTTAATATTATCTGAGGAATTTGTCAAGGGAGTTGGGATCGTGAACTAAATCGAATGCAATTTTAGCTTGCAAAGGATTTTCCTAGATATAATTTAAAGTAATGACGTGCTTTGAACGTGGAGTTATATCTACGTAAATTCTAGATTTTTTGTTTTTAGGGCTCCGTACCCAAAGGGTCATAACCTAACCAAGAGCATGTCAGGAGATGTCTATGGAGAGTTCCGTGAAATTGCGTTTTTTTTTCAAACGACTACAAAAGTAACTGTCTCATTTCGTTTAAAATAGTTTTCCTAAAGAGTATTTAGCAAAATCTAGAGTATAAAGCAAAAAACATGGAAAATTGTAAGTTTCTAAGTCTCATAGGTTAGAAATACCAAGGGGTGGGAGACTAATTAACTTATAAACCACTTTGAACGCCGATTACTCAAAAATAGTTGCCTTTGTTAAAGAAGTAATATATGAAACTTTACATTAATTTAAAAAACCTATTGAACGATACCCTACACGATGGGGTAGAATTAAAAAATATTCTTCATCCCCACTGAAGTGGGATGAAGAGTGTATAGAGAGCCACCCCTAAAATGTAAAATTATTATTATTTTATAATGCCAATATATTATGACATAAGTAACTATAGCAAAATTCATCAATTTATATTCATAATTACAGAAGTGAGATGAGCGGACAGACAGTCAGACGGACGGACTTCGCCCGCGTAGTATAGTGTTCTTGGAGAAAAAACTACTTCGGCGAATAACTCTCTATTTACAGCAATATACCTACTTCTGATAAAATATTGAAAATGTTTATAGGTTTACCCAATGCAAATGGTTAAAAATGGGACCCAATCACCTCGACGCGACATGCGCGACCGCTTGATATGCATTATATTATTATATCTATCGCGCTCGAGTATAAAAAGACTATTTAAAAAAACCGCATCAAAATCCGTTGCGTAGATTTAAAGATCTAAGCATACAATATAGGTACATAGGGACAGACAGATAAAGCGACTTGTTTTATACTACGTAGTGAATAATCATTTAATTTGCCATTCAAATATAATTTGACATTCCAACAAAACTGGCCAACTACCTCTATGGATATTCCATAAGAACTGCAGCAGTGCTATTCTCTAAGGACAAACGATCTAACAGCCTAGGAAACAGCCGCTGTAACAGCGGTGAGGACAGAATCGGTATTCCGCAAGTTTCGTCCCTACGCAGTTCGATACTAGCGCTTCATGGCTGTTGGCGGCATGATTTGAAATTAAATTTTTGACATTTCTTATATGAAATTGGTATTCTCTAAGCAAAACATTCTTCAGCTTCGACTGCAGCCTCGGCGTACGCTTACAACTTTTTATGTCAAACGAAAAGCTTTAATTTCGTGGCTGTAGCACGGCTTAGTCAAGAATTTTAAGTGTTTCATTCGTAAATTGTGGCCCTTCCACTTAAGATTTACATTGTGTTAGTTTGTGTTACTGATTTTGAAGTTGGATTACTCTGAATATAAAATGTAAGTATTTCGTTTACAATATGAAATTATGTACTTTAGCCGATATAATAAGTATTTGAAGGTGCATCTTTAGGTTTGAAATTGTTTTTATTCATTTAACAGGGCCGCAAGAGTCTTGTGTATGTTATATCTTCTCGAAGAGGCTAAGAGACGTGATGAGTTGGAAAAAAGACGCCAAAGTCGCAGGATACGAAACCTTCGGCATATATCATCCGACCGCAACTACGTCCTAAATTTCCGACTCACCAGGGATCTCATATCTGCATTGGAAGGAGATCTTGTACCATTACTGCCTCCACGAGTACGACGTGGTGGTCTCAGTCATCATGTTAAGGTAAGCCGTAGGTACCTTAATAATCTAGACTTAAGTACTTATTTTTGTATTGCATAAACTATAAAGTATAAGACAATGCAGTGCAATACAACTACATAATAATTATTATCATACTCATATAGACACTAGTCTGTTACACAGTTAATTATAATTATACCTAGTATGCACTGGGTTCTAGAAGGAATGTCAGTGTTATCCAACTGCAGAAAAGTTATTTCTTAGTATTGAGTTTATTTACATAAAAATATTACATTTTATAATATTTTGGCAAAGTTTTTCCTATTGCTTTTTAATCCACTATTTTCAATGCACAACATAAAACAACCCTATTTTTTTCATATCATTTTTGGCCACCGGAAGTTACCAAAACATAGTTGGAAAGTCACTTTTCAACTATGTTTCACAGCCATCTGCTAGCCGGGCTATTCGATTAATAGTCAGTGCTCTTAATCACCCCAACATTGTAAAGAAATACATAAGATTTCCACAAAATCTAAATGAAAGAGAAATAAAAAAAACAAAGGCATGTATTTGAAAGTAATATTTTATAACACTACAATAATGATATAATTCACTGGTCTCAACGCTACTTTGGCTCATTGATTTCTAATTTCTATAATATATTACAGATTTTACAATAAGTTTAAAATGCCCGGTGTAATTGGCTGTGTTGATGGGACTTTGGTGGCCATGGTTCGACCTAAAACAAACGAAGACAGATACTACTGTAGAAAAGGTTACCATGCTAGAAATGTTTTAATTGTAAGTTTTAATAAGTGATTATAAAATTATATTACCAATAATTGTTGATTCAATAAAACTTTTAAAATAATACACATCAATTGTAATTAAATTGAATTACTGCACAAACAAAGTTGTGATCGACATCTCATTATTATAATAATTGATAATTATTATTTATATTAAGAAAATGTTTAATAATTGTTTTTCTTTAATAGAATATGTAATTATTTT
The DNA here is from genome assembly GCA_037179445.1 of Phengaris alcon alcon. NCBI lineage: Eukaryota > Metazoa > Arthropoda > Insecta > Lepidoptera > Lycaenidae > Phengaris > Phengaris alcon. The sequence continues at coordinate 35,706 of JAYRCH010000706.1, forward strand.
ATTTAATAAAATAAATATTAAAATGAAACATTTTTGTTGCAGATAAATGACTGTGATCTCAATATACTGCATGTGGACGCTACATTTGGAGGAGCTACACATGACAGTTTTATATTTAATAACACCGTTATCCAGCACCACCTAGAACAGCTAAACAATGCAGGAGAGACAGCATATTTGTTAGGTATGTACAATATACTCTTGGTCTCTGGCAATTGATATTCATTAATAGTAGATAAGCAGTTGGTAATGTAAATTGTAAATACTTATTATAATATATTGTTCTATTGTTCGCAGGTGATTCTGCATACGGACAGAGGTCCTACCTGATGACCCCATGTGCCAACCCTGAGCCTGGTTCTCCAGAAGAATACTACAATACTGTGCATAGCACAGCAAGAAATAGCGTAGAAAGAACCATAGGAATTTTAAAAGGCAGATTTAGATGCCTTCTGGTTCATAGAGTGTTACACTATGATCCAGAAATGGTTTCTAAAATTGTTATAGCTTGCTGTGTTTTGCACAATATTTGTAACAGAGCTGGATTACCAGCCTTCGAGTTGCCATATAATTTGCAACATGAAGAAATTCGGTTGCAAAGTGAGAGTCATCACGTAGAGCCTGCTGCATCTGTAGGCGCTTTGGAGCATGGCCGCGCTTGTCGCCGGCAACTTATTAATATATTATGGCATGGGAGGCGATAAATAATATTTATTTTTTGCATGTCTTAGTTAAAAATAGTTAAGAAATAGTATATTTTATTGAAATGTTTATTTTAAATTATCATTATACTATAATAATACCTCGGTAAACTATTAAAACAGAGATAAAATGTTAAATATTTTTATACATTTTTATTTTTCATTTAGGTTTTAGTTGTTAATTTTAGTTGTAAATATTTATTAAAGTTCATTTGAGATTACTTATTATTATTTACTAATGCTTTCTACATTTAATTTAAAAAAATTATATTAAGATGTCAATAAAAAAAATAAAGTTCTACATAACAGAGCTAATATAAAATATTATGTAGAGGTATTCTGAGGTCTGTTACATAGAACTTTTTCAACACATTGAGTGATAGCATTAGCGAAGCGGTCTAATGCTTCTGCCAGTATTTTTGGACCCTGTGAGTTGGCCTCCATCGCCCAAGCCCGAGCGAGCTCCGCCTCGGCACGCTGCTCTTCAATGGCGATAAACCTTTCGGTGAGGCTCGCCATCTCAGATCGTCGCTGCGACGGGGGAGACCATTGCAGCGGACGTCGGCGTACCGGACGGGCCCCAGCCCGCGGTAATGTGAGTGCGGTGCGGCGGTGATGCTGCGCGGCAGTGCTGGGTCTCTGCGCCGCCGCCGGTGTGGATGAGCCCCTCCGCCGACTCGGGGAATCGAACCAAATGCGCCTTCGCGCGCTGACACCATCGTTTTGTCCAGTTGCTGGCATTTCCTCTGACACTTCGACATTTCTAACCGCTTCAGCCTGTGTATAAACGAGTGTATTTAATTTCTTTTGTTCATAAGGCTTCTTAACTTAAACAAAAAATATTTAAAAAGTGAATATCTAAATGTAAACATAATATATTTCATTATATTATATACCATTTCAACTCCGTGTAATGTGAACACATCTTCTATTACGCCCATAGTGACATCTGGAGTATCTACAGATGGTGTGAGGTTTTCAGCTACAGTGTCTCCAACAACAGCAGCTGCAGTTCCTTCCTAAAAAGTAATTTAAGTTGTTTAATATTAAAATACATACACATAGTAGACAAATATTATTATTACATTATTGTGTAAACCACACTTCCATGCAGCTATTAGTGTATTTTCAAAAATTATATATTTTATTGTTTAGCCTGTTCATCAATAATAATCTGCCTTATGACCACAATTTCAGATCTGTGTTTATTCTAGCAATGTAGCTATTGAAATAAATCTTACCCATTGTATATTTTGAGCATCCAGGATGGTCACAGATTGCTCAGGAACATCCTGAAAAACAATTGAAAATCACACAAAGTTATAATATACATTTAAATGAATTTTATGTTATGACTTAATTATAATAAAATTTGGTCTCACATTAAGCTGACGCAATATGCTTTCTGAGTCATTAGTCTCAGAGCATAGAGGCGGTTGAACTGGTTGACTTTCATGTTCCTACAAATAGACAATAAAAAATTAAATTACACTTTAAAATAATCACAAATTAATAATTATAGTGTATGTATGACATAGGTCTAAATTAATGACTCATGCTTTAGAACTAAGATACATACGGGAAATGGATTAATTGCTAAATTTGTATCGCCAGTAGCATAACTAAGACCACCAGAAATGGTCAAAATCTTTTGTTCCAGTCCTGTTAGCTCCACCACCTCTGCATCAACCCCACCACCAGTTTTCCGCCTAGCAGTCTCTGCATTATTAGCTTTCCTTTTTGTAGAAGCTTTTTTATCTTTCCAATACTGTACAAAAATTTTTTAAAAGAACCATAATAATAATATTAGAGAGAAATAAAGATACATAAGTACTTCTAAATTAACCACTGTAATATATTATGTCACTTTTATGCATTGTTTTGTCTATTTCTATAATAATGTGATCTACAGATTACTAACCTTAGCCCACTGCTTCCAGTCTTTAATATATCCATCTCCAACACTATTTAAAACTGTAGCTATTTCCATCCAGCCACTTCGCATGCGAGTTCTTGCATTGGCTGTACGGGCATGTCCGGTGGCAAGGTCTGATCTCACCTCCATATACCCAATCAATTTCTCCAATTGAAGTGCAGAGGGACCAGCATTACGAGTCACTGCAAAAGTTTAAGTACATTAGCAACTTATTTTAACATTTGTAATTAAAATACTGAGCCATAATATGAGACAACAGACTGTATCATGGTAGAATGATACTTACTTGTTTAATTTAGATTAATGTTCACTATGTGTTGTGGAACAAGTCACGTCAACTATTCTGTTGCAACTAAGTTACTGAATGTTTAAAATAACACATTATTTTATTTTACACGGTCCCAAGTTTTTTTTTCAACAAGATTTAGGAATTAGGATTTTGTTTACAAACAGTGCGTATGATTTGACAGTTTTTTTTTTTAGTATGCAAAGACCAAATTTGTTCCAAGCATTTCAACTTTCTTATGATAATTTGCTATTATTTTTAATGAAACCCATTCTAATAATTTGTTTATGTTATTTTGTTTATAAAAGTATTAATATAATAATTGTTATCACAACGAAATTGCTGATATTTACGAAACAATAACATATCGATAATTTAAATACGACTGCGCCCATCTCTCAAAAACAGCCTTGCGAACAGCCGTGCGTTCACGCAGCCGAGACATCGTCGACGAGCTAATAGAGCTTAGAGAATACCGAAAATTCCGCCTTGACTACAGCCAACGATGTCACGGCTGCGACATCCGTGAAAACAGCCACGAAAACAGCCTAAACGTGTTGCTTAGAGAATAGCATAGCAGTACAGAATATTCGTTGAGCGAGCACCGAGTCGCGACTCGCGAGTGCCGCCGAGACATGTCCCTGCATTTTAAATCTGTAATATCTTCGAAAATATTCATTTAAATTACATGCTATAAAGGGCCATATTGATCTATATTAAATGCACAATGTATTTAAGGTACTAAATTGGATAAGGATTAATGCTGTATTGCTTAAAATCGCTTCGTAAATAAGCTATTAAATTAAAATCAAAGTAAAGGATAAAAAAATGGTTATTGTGGGTTATCCCGTAAGAGATAGATATATGCTATCGCGGACTTTTTTGTAGGCTTTTTTATGATGAACAAAACTGTAGTACATTATTTTGATCTATCTCATAGGGTTCAGCCACCGTTTGCAATGTAAGCGGAAAAAATGTAATTATTTACGACATCACATTAGAAACCTCAAAAATAACAGTATTTCTCCACTATTTAATGAATATTATTATACATATAAACCTTCCTCTTCAATCACTCTATCTATGAAAAAAAACCGCATCAAAATCCGTTGCGTAGTTTTAAAGATTAAAGCATACATAGGGATATAGGGACAGAGAAAGCGACTTTGTTTTATACTATGTAGTGATTCCAATCTAATAAGGATAAAAGATGATACAGTCGAAAATGTTTTTAGTTTCTGCTGTAACCTACCCTTTTTTGCCAAGCTGTACCTACATGATTTAATCTCAATAAAAAGGTCCCTAATCCTTCTGAAATAATTTAAATAATTGAGTTATTTCATTTAATTGAAATACAAAATAATGAACTAGTTGTAATAGCATGTTAATTATAACATTCCTTACAGATTGACTAGACAATTTTAATAAAGCACGACTTATTCGCTAATCAAATAGCAGAACATTTTCATTCGTATCCTTATTGCTTTGGTACACAGGACACAGGAAGTATTTAATAAAACCTCTAACAACAGGGTCGCTAGCTTTTTGTGCCATTGAGGTCTTGTTTCGATAAGGTAAAATTAATAAAGGCTAATCTACACTGTTTAGGTGTGTTTATAACAGGAACATTAAAGAAAGCAAAGTGTTTTCGGCAACCCTGGAAGAACGTCACTTATTATTTGGGGGGACAGGATATCTTTAAATTTTATTTTCTTATTGAAAGTTAAATTAGTTATAATATTTTCTTTCACATTATTCCTATTAGAAATATTGGGCTATGACAATCACTGTACCTGCGTGGAAGTAATAAATTCTTAATTCTCAACTTAGAATGATTTTCATATACAAACATGGATTATAAGGTAATTACTCCATCCAAAATTATATATCTAATAAATAATAAATACTAATCATTCACTACCCTCTCTACTTATCACATACACTACATGATATCAAGAAATATGAATATAACAACCCTAGTTCAAAACCAAGAGCCATCGTAAACAATGTTGTTTCAAATCAAAAGCGCCCCATAAACTCCTCCCTAAACACATCTCCCATAAAATTATGTGACGACAAGTGAAAGGTCACGCTAGGGTCATTAACTTAAATAGTCATATAAAGTATAAACTGGTCTAAATCCTAATCTCCAGGTACACCACACCTTAATTACCCGCCATTGGTGACGTATATGTCTGTGAGACCGGGTTGTTCGAAAAACTCTAATATTTTTTTCACCGTCCATTGAATTACATTGCGGTTTCAAGTAGCTGCCTTATTCCACACGTCCTAACTCCTATCGCCAGTTTACCCCGCGACAGCGACGCGGGCGCACATTGCCGTATTTTGGCGCCAACCCGGTGCGTGAGACCGGCGTCACCAACTAAGTAAGTCAAATGGTTATTGTGTATATTTTTGTTTTACTTATTTTGAAAGAGACTATTTTTGCTATTTACTGTGTAATTATATTATAATATCATAAGTAAGCTTTTTGCCCCATTTGTTCGATATTTTACAAGAAATATTTACGCGCTTGTCATTCAAATTGTGAACTTTGTTTTAGTATGTCATACGAAAGTAATCAGCGACGTCTCGAGGCTCTTCTGCAAGAAGCAATGCCTGATGAGGACACATTACAAACGTCATCAGAAAGTGAATCTGAAAGTGACTTTGAACCGGAAAATTTCGAACCAGATCAAATACAAAATTCAATTAGCGAAGAGGATTTGAGTGACCGAGAATCTTCAGGTAGTGAAAACTCTTCATTTTATTTGTGAAAGGACAAATCAACGAGATGGAGTAAAGAGCCCCCATCGCCAATCTGTCCGTACTAGAAGATTCAATATTGTAACTCACTTACCAGGACCGAAACGGGTTATTGCCGGTGAGAAAGAACCTCTTGGAATTTGGAAACACTTCACTATAATCGATATTATTGTAAAGTATACTAACCAATATATTGACACAGTGAAACATAGATATAAAAAAGAGATACGTATGCGAGACTGAGTAACATCAAAGAGATACAATGCTTTATGGGTTTGAGTCTATTAGCCGGAGTGAAAAAATCGAATCATCTGAATATTGAAGAGTTGTTTCGGACTGATGGCGGTGCTGTAGAAATATTTCGACTTTCTATGTCTGCTGCGAGGTTTAAATTTCTGCTGCGAGTTTTGAGATTTGATGATTGCACAACGAGGCAGCAAAGAAAAGCTATTGACAAGATTTGCCATATCAGAGAAATATTTACTATGTTCATCCAAAATTGCAAGGATAATTATACTTTATCTGCTTTTGTAACAGTTGATGAAAAATTTGGAAGCTTTTCGTCGAAGATGCTCATTTCGTCAATATATTCCAAATAAACCAAACCCCTATGGTATCAAAATTCACGCGCTCTGCGACTCTAAAATGTTTTACACGTTCAGTATGGAAATTTATCCCGAAAATCAACCAACGGAAGGTCCATTCAATATTGATAATTCTGGTCTAGCTGTTGTCCAAAGATTATGCGAACCGATTTTCAATACTGGTCGAAATGTTATAACTGATAATTGGTACACCAGTTTACCGTTGGCTAATGCGTTACTTCAGAACGGTCTAACGATGGTTGGAACAATCAGGAAGAACAAAAAGGAACTTCCTCCGGATTTCAATGTATTACGTGGTGTGAAGTCTAGTATGTTTGGTTTTCGTGAGAACATGGTTTTGGTTTCTCATGTTCCAAAAGCAGGAAAAAACGTCCTTCTGATTAGTACGCATATTATTATGCATAATGATAATAAAGTTGACGCTGAAACTCAAAAACCCGACATAATATTGAGCTACAATGACACGAAGGGTGGGGTCGATGTCGTAGATCGTCTGTGCGCAAACTACAACTGTGCTCGAGCAACAAGACGTTGGCCTATGGTGGTCTTATACGCCATGTTGAACGTCAGTACTATAAACAGTCAAGTGATACATACAGCTAATAATCAAAACTCAAAACTTCTACACCGTCACTTCATTGAGAATTTGGCTATGAGTCTGATTGAACCGCATATAAGAGAACGACAGACACAGTTGAATTTACCGCGGTCATTGCGACAAAGACTTTCAGAAGTTTTGAAGATCGATGATGTTCCTGGGGTAGCTGGTCCTTCGAGGAATGGTCGGTGCTTTGAATGTGGATAGCAAAAAAACAGAAAAACCAGGTTTTCTTGCCATAAATGTAAAAAATATATATGCCTTGAGCACGTAGTTCCTACTTGCTCCAATTGTTTGGCTTTCGAAGATGAGTGATTTTGTATTATATATATATATATATATATATATATATATATATATATATATTGTTTTGGTTGAAGTATTACCATTTAAGTTTCTTTATTTTATATTTCCATTATCATAAGACTTATTAAGACTGATTTCATCGTTAAATATTAAAGTTTGTTGCGACATTTTTAGTTTAAAATAATATAGTTAAAATACGTTATAATTTGAATGCTACCAAAGATATTGTCCAATGTTAATAAAAGAGATTTGATTTGTGTAATACCCATGTTTTATTGACCAAATAAATATCTAATTTTATAACCTTTCCAATGAAAATTCAGCATAAACAGTAAATTATAGAAAAACTCGTAGTCAAAAAGTCGGTGCGTGAGACCGGGGTCACCAACGATGTAAGTCTAATACACGTCACCAGTGGCGGGTTAATTAAGTAGTAAAAACGTCGTATCTAAATTAGCTTGTTTAACCCTTTCAGACCTGGTGTCAACAATTGTACACATATAATATAAAAATAAATTTAAGTATTAATTTCACATTATTTGCAACTAAAAACGGTTGTATTCATTCGTTCACATAATAAACTACCGAAAACGATACTCCCAACGCAATCTCTTAGCCTTTAACCCTTTCAGACCTGATTTTTTTATTTTCGCTAATCGATCTGAAAAAAATGCCTGCAACTAGGCTATTGTAAATAGATCTAAGGAAAAATAAATCCTGATTACAAGCTTTTCAAGAAAAACAGCTTTTTCTTTTTGTGTACAAGTGTACATATCCGTCAAACGTAATGAAAATATTAGTGTTAAGGGATGTTTATCTATAATGATAAAAACATTTATTTTACAACTTTTTATTAGGAAATACGAAGCAATATGAAATAACAAATATAAATAATAGTATTCTCTTTATAAAAATTAACAAAAAATGGCTTTTTCTTTAGGTAGATTTAACAAATTGCACTTAAATCACAGTCTAAATTAAAATTAAAATCAAAGGCATCAATATAGCATCCTATGTATGAAATTCTAAGAAACAATTCTTATCCTTAGTTAGGCATAAGTGAACCTTGCATTTTATACATTTGATTCGGGTTCTACCCTTGCATCCCATCATTTTACACCGTGTCCCAAGCCCCTCATCGTGTAACTCAACTCTGGGATCAGTAGCAATGGGTGGAAACCAAGCTGGTAAAATTGTGTTCACTATTTCCTTGTGTCTCCACCTAACACTATGCTTCGGCGTAATATTCTGTAAAAGCGTATCTTCAGAGGCGGAAGGCACTTCTGGTAAAAAGTTATCACTCATTTCAACCCACGATGAGCCAGCGTCTTCATCATCATCATCCGGTTGGTTCCGGCTGATGACATCTACTCCCACTGGGACACATCGTAGCTCCCGTTCAGACACAGTCCAACTGGTCCTTCGTCATCAGAAAATAATTCTAAATCAGAAAGGCAACCTTCTTCTAGTGCTCTAATAGCGTCGCGCGAAAACATATTGGTAATTTTTTATCTGAAAATAGTATTAACACAATTTGTAACATCAAAAACAACAAAATTACACCATTCAATAACAATTATAATTTATTTTAGTAATACCTACGATGTACAACAACAAATCAGAAATACATCATATGCGCCTGATGTGTACATTTGTGTACAAATATAAAAATCACGAAAATTTTACAAAAATAAACTAAAACCAACAACATGTATGTAAAATATGACGACAACAATATAACACATCGACCTATAAATATTTCATTACATATAGGTACTTTGATATTTTCTACTTTTTAGAAATAAAATAATGAACTTACCTGCACAATGCAAACTTCGGTTGGCTACTGGTCATAACTTGCCAAAAACTGTCATTAAGAACGTCGCTTTGTAGATTAGTCGGCTAGCGCCATCTTTTATCGAGCGGTGCGCAACTGTATAGCGCGTTTGTGTACTGTTTCCTGAATTCTATGAAATCTTTTTTGTAGATCGGTATTCTAAAAACGAAATACAATTTTATACAATAATATTTTTAATGGCATAGGCAATTAAAAATATTAATTAGGTTATGAAATAAGACAAAATTTAAGTACAAAATTGAAACTAGCTCAATACTAATTTCGCATGCATTTTAGTGTAAACGAAATCTGATTAGGCTAGATGACTAAATGAATAGTATTCTTAATTATAAGTAACTTCTCAGAAGAAACAGTATATCAAAAGTAAATATTTTCAAAGGTCAATCTGCGATCTGTTTACAAAATTTCGCAAGTCTCGTGAAAACGCTCCATATTAAAGTCGTACCTAACACGTCTAGGTAAAGTGTATGAAGTATTATACTTTTTAGATGTCTCTAATTACTAAAACTTACTAAAACTACACATAAAATATATTATTTTTCAGATTTACCAAGTAGCAGGTAATGCCTCAATATATCTGAGTATATTAATAAAACTAAATAGTTTAGATGGAGTCATCACTAGCCTACGACAGTTTTTGAGCTAAAAATGTCGTTCAAACAATTTTTTGCTTCATATTTTTTTATTAATTATAACAAATATTTTTTACTTATTTTACTCGGTATCATAAAATATATACCTACACACAAAGCAAAAAATTTGTACTTACACTTTTTACGAAAATTATGCCAACGGCGGAGTATGAAATTTGGCACACTGAAAGTTTATCTGAATAATTTTTTTTCTATAATTAATGCTTATAAACATTAAATTAATAAAAACAATATTAAACACACACTACCTCAGATTAATAACTCACGGTAAGCATTTTACAAATTAAATGATTTACGTTTAAGTTGTCCACTGTCCACTAGTACAATTCAGTACTAAACATAGCGTAGTTTTACATATATTCAACCCGTAGACTACTAACTCTGCTAAACTTACATCTAATAAGTTATATGTTCGCGCCAACCCTAGCGCGACGTTTAGAATAAACACAAAGGACATCACTACGTGATGTATGGCCGACCGACTCGGGGGCGCTGTCAGAGAGTGACGAACACTTGCATTGAGATCTCCTTCCGCGCCGGATGCATTTTCAGCTCATCCCGAAACCTAGTGAACGCGAACGCGTGTGCGCATATTTATTTGTGCTCGTTAATATAATACCAAGTTCGCCGGCGAACCGCGATAAATCTATCGATAATCCGCTCAACAGCTGTGTAGTGTAATGAGAAGAAACCATCGCCCAGATACAGAACCACCAGCTCAACAATAAGGTCAGTCCCAGATTTCTCCAGCCCTCACATTAACCTATATACCTACTTCCCTCAGCTCAAAGTCGCATGTGTAAGTTCCTAGCTTACACATTTCTTGGCCCATCGAGCCTTCGTGAAGGCCTTCTCCCTATTACCGGCGTTGGGCCTCATTAGAACCAGCACCTACAGTTCCACTCCGCCCAAATCTGCACATAAAATCAGCTCGATTATTTATATTTTGTCCAATTTAACATTAAACCCCTATTCTGTACTTTGATATTAACCTATATGTTAATTATTTAAATTATTTTGTGCATATTTCGGCCCATAAATTCATAGGAAAAACCCAAAAAAAAAAATAAAAAAAAAATTGTGGGTAGGTTGTCGGCTTATTGTCGAACAAAGAACTCGAACATGCCAGAACTTCCCTAACGTACCTAATACATAATTTGTGCCAATAATATCTCATATAATTTTCTCAGCTCTTAATTACTTACAAAATATTTTAATGTTTGACTCGCATATAAAATAAGTAATAACTGGTGCGTATTGTGAATTGCGTTCGGCTCATAACGGAATTGTGAATAGTCGTTACATTACTAAGTATTTTATCTATATATAACGTTTATATCTTCATATTCTCAATTTTTAAAACACAATATTAATTAACTTAGCATTATTTTAATAGTTATGAGTCGCATAACATCTCAAGTGCCCATACAAACATCGTCGGCTCGCTTCGGTACTTGATTTTTTGTGCATTCTGTAGGTAATAGGTACCTACACGGCGCCCGTGTGTAAACAACAGCTGTTACATTCATTCTCAATTAGGTATTCTTCATAGAATAAATAGTGACCTTCACATTGAATTCATATCTTATCTACGTTCTGTGTCTATACAAAAATATTATTAGGTATTACGTTAGAGCTGTTTTAAATAAGAATTCTTATCGACGTTCTGTGTTTATACAAATATATTATAGGTGTTACGTTACAGCTGTTTTGAATAAGTCGGCACACTGTTGAGATTGAAACTGCTCATACCTACTTGCATTGTTTTCATTACGTTATTTTGTTTCTAACGTGCCCGCTAAGATTTGTTTATATTCAAACTTCAGGACATTAATATAATATTACAGACGACTTCTATCGCATTGTTCTCCGCTCATCAAACATACACTAATACTATATTAGCATCAGGCGATCGGTCAGCTCATTTGTTAATTAACTCGTACACATTTTATGATAAAATTGTATACATTGTCGGCACATTATTAAAATCTATTTTCTGCGTTTTAATTAATTGCGCGCGTATTTTCCGCTCATTACTTTTAAATATTTAACTTAGTTACACGCATATATTTTTAAACATGCCTACAAAATCGCAAGCGGCCATATTTAGGCAAACTATAAAATCTATTAGTCGGCTCAGAGAGATCGCATTGGCATTACACAAAGGTGACTCAAAGTGTAACAAAACGGAGTTTAATGCGCGTTTTAAGGACCTACAAAATTTGAAACAAAAATTAGAAAATTTATACTGCGAAATTTTAGACGACGGCAGTGTTACAGAAGAAATTGAAAAGTTTTATACAGCCGGTTACGAGAACGCGCTATCCGAATATTATGATATTTTAATTGCAGCGGAAAATATAAGTTCCACTTCAGAGTCAAGTCAGCTCACTTCTGCCGTTCTGCCCAAAATTGAACTGCCAAAATTCAGCTCACGCGTTGAGGACTGGCCATCGTTTATTACGATTTTTAGGAGTCTTACAGACGACATGACGTCACTTACAGATGCAGTTAAGCTGCACTATCTTTTGTCTTGCCTATCGGGGGAGGCGCTCAGCATGATTGCGCATTTAAAAATCACAAATGATAATTACAGCGTCGCGCTCGATATACTCACACGTAGGTATGAAAACCGCCGTGTTCTGATAGATGGGTTTGTTGATATAATACTCGGCCTACCTAATATTCATATTCGATCAAGCATACGCGCGACGTTTTTAACTCCGCTCATTTCCGCACAAAGCGCATTAAATAATCTGCGTTTACCTATGGATAGTAATTACGTATTTGTGTCTATTGTAGTTAGAAAATTACGAGGCGAGCTCCGCACCCTGTTCGAAAGAAGATACGGCATCTCGGACACTCTGCCCACCTTAGGTGATTTGATTTCTTTTTTAGAGGAGCACGCGCGCTGTATCGAAACCGAATATTCTAATGCAACGCGCGGTGTTACCTACTCACCACAAACTGGGCACTCTCGTCAACACACACCCCCCGCAAACTCTCCGCGCAGTCCACGCTTTAGACCAATTAGTCCCGCGTATCCTCGTAATACTCAGCGCTCGCCATCGGCTCACACTTTAAGTAGCTATCACGTCAGCCCAGTTCCTCATTACCCTCAACGCTACTGGCCCCCCTCCCCCCGAACAGAGCGGCGCGAGTACTCAGCCCGGAATACAGATAAACATAGGCGATTCTACTGCCCCTATTGTAGGAATACAGAACACAAACTTATCGCGTGTCCGAAATATAATCATCAGCCCACTCAAGGTCGTTGGGATTTCATAGAAGCCAACGACAGATGTCGTAAATGTCTAGGTCCGCATTTTGAAAATGAATGTCGTTCGACAAACTCATGCAAAGAGTGTGGAAGTGCAAATCACCACACCTCGCTTCATCGTCACGGAACTCCAAATTCTCCGGTTTCGTCAGCGCATTTGCTTCCTCCTCATTTACGTGCACAGCCCCGCCGGCGTGCTCAAGATAAGCCACATACCTACACGGCCTACACACAACATACGCGTGCACATCAATCATCATCATCAGACCCCAACCAATCGTCTGATCATGCACCGTCTACAACTCATCAATTTCAAAACAAAAAACAATGACTACCTACAATTACGGAGCACATAGAATTAGAAGATCAGCCCAATAATTTAAAATGTCATTCAGCTCATAGTATACCTGTATCACATTCAGCTCATAAAATATCTAAATCTAGTTCAGCCCAATATTCTGTAGAATCAGCCCAAGTAAATTCAACTCAGCACATAGAAAACCCATTAAAAACTCCAGTGTTACTTCCCACAGTCGTTTTAAATATATCTGATAAATGCGGAGAATATCACAAAGCTCGGGCTTTATTGGACTGTGGTAGCATGATAACGCTCATAACTCAGCGCATGACTAGAAATCTAAATTTGCAACCAAAACAATGTTCATTAAAAATTACAGGTGTAGGTGATCAGCACATACAAAATTCTAAAGGTTGGGTCACAATAACATTTAGGCCCACACACCGTGACACGCCATCTATTACTACTACCGCTCATATTCTCAAAGACGTTACAGGTTATTTACCTTTGCAAAAAATACCAGATGTTGTACAAGACTCAGCTCATCAGCTCATTCCATTGGCGGATCAAGCTTATCATACTCCTGCGCCCATTGATCTCATTTTAGGCTCAGACGTATTGGGTCACGTTTTGGATGGTACTAAGATTGCTTTGGGCCCGGGGAAGCCCATAGCCTTCGGCACGATTTTTGATTTTGCACTCATAGGACTCGTTGAACACTCATGCGATTCACCTGTAGCTCAAGTTAACTCTGCTCATATTACTCATACTCATTATACTCAGTCGGCTCACTCTACACATTCTGCTCATTCTACTCATGATATTTGCAAAAGCCTGGAAAGATTCTGGGAGTCGGAAGAACCCCAGCCTCGTTCTGCTCGTTCAAACCCGCTACACGAGCAATGTGAACACATATTCAGCTCAACCACCATTCGTGACGATTCAGGCCGTTACATGGTGACTCTTCCCTTCTTATCAGATGCACCCGTATTAGGTAGTACTCATGCTATTGCTCTACGTAGATTTCTCAATTTAGAAAAACGGTTGCAATCCGATCACACACTGCGACAAAAATATATAGAATTCATGAACGAATACATAAACTTAGGACACATGACACCGTGTCATCCGTCTACATTTACTCATAAACCTCATTATTATATTCCTCATCATGGCGTGTTCAAATCAGGTACTGACAAACTCCGCACAGTATTTGATGGCAGTTGTAAGTCATCCAATGGAGTCAGTTTAAACGATTGCCTGCACACAGGTCCAGCACTTCAACGAGACATTGTAGATATTATTATATCATTCCGCGCACATCGTATAGTATTCAGCACTGACATAAAAATGATGTTTAGAAATATTCTCTTAAGACCAGACCAAAGACACTATCAGCTCATACTCTGGCGATCGTCTCCAGATCGACCTCTGCTCACATATGCACTCAACACTGTTACATACGGATTGCGCTCAAGTCCATATCATGCTATCCGCACATTATTACAATTAGCTGAAGATGAAGGTCATCGCTATCCTCAAGCTGCCGAAATTTTGCGTAAATTTGTTTTCGTGGATGATGTACTTTGCGGCCATGACACCATAGAAGAAGCATCAGCACTCCAAACTCAGCTCATTGATTTGTTATCACTCGGTGGATTTAAACTTAGTAAATGGACATCAAACACACCTCAGCTCTTGCAAAGATTTCCAGACGATCAATGCGAAATGCCTAAAGACTTTGACATCAGCGCAGAGTCTCCATCAATTAAGGTTTTGGGTATTAGATGGATTCCCCGGTCTGATGAATTTACATATCACATCTCATTACCACCAGTTACCCACATTACAAAACGTTCATTTCTTAGCACAGTAGCTTCTCTCTATGACCCAAACGGTTGGGTTACACCCGTCATATTCCGCGCAAAAATACTTCTTCAAAGGTTATGGTTAACTAAATTGGACTGGGACGATCCCACTCCAAATAATATTACAGAGGATTGGCAGCGCATCTATCATGATCTTCCACACATCTCAGATATACATTTTCCCAGACATATCGCTCCACACAAATTCAAATCAACATACTCACTTCACGGCTTCGCAGATGCTTCGGAAAGCGGTTTTGCTGCAGTGATATATTTGCAAGAATCAGCTCACAACGGATCTGTTAACGTTCACCTCATAATTGCTAAATCTAAAGTCGCACCGATTAAAAATAAACTCACAATCCCCAAATTAGAGTTGTCTGCTGCAACTATATTATCTCAGCTCATGTTGCGTGTCTCCCAACAATTGTCTGCTCATCTCACAATTACACATCACGTTTGTTGGTCAGATAGTACCATAGTGCTTGCATGGATAAAAACTCCGCCCCATCGTTTACAAACATTTGAATCAAATAGAGTAACAAAAATTAACTCAAATTCACTCACACTTAAGTGGCGTCATGTACCTTCCCAATTAAATCCTGCTGACTGTGCAAGCAGAGGATTATCAGCTCAAGCTCTCTCCGCTCATGATTTGTGGTGGTCTCCTCCTTGGCTCAAATTGCCAGAGGATACCTGGCCCAAGATGCCTTCAGCTCATACTCGACAAGACTTGCCAGGGCTCAAACCAAAATACGTACCATGCAATTTCTCGATACCCGGTGTCGATAGTGATCTGCTCACTCGCTTCAGCTCTTTAGAAAAACTAACTGGTGTCACTGCCTACATGAGGCGATTCATTCGTAACTGTAAACTAAATTCAAACTCGCGACAACTAGGCCCTCTAACTGTAAGTGAACGTAGAGAAGCATTACTCTTCTGGATCCGCTCTGTACAGCAGAATGCATTCGCAGAAGATATTCACCGCCTGCAAACCGATAGAATCTGCACAGTACGACTACAACGTCTGTCGCCTTTTACGCAGGACGGTCTCCTCAGAGTAGGAGGTAGACTCACTCGTTCGGAACTCACATACGATGCTCAACACCCATTCATTTTGCCTAGTTCTAGTCCGCTCGTAGACCTCATAATAGATCACTATCATCGCATACACTGCCACCCTGGCACGGACACGCTACATGCTATTTTACGTCAGCAATTTTGGATATTATCTGCCCGCCGCATTATAAGGCACAGAACGTTTAAATGCATAAGATGTTTCCGTTGCCGCGCTCAGCCCGAAGTACCTATCATGGCTGACCTGCCAGCTGATAGAGTCATACCTCAGCCCGTATTTAGTCGGACCGTTTCTGCTCAAATCAAGTCAATTACGTAATGCTAAGTTAATTAAGGGATATTTTTGCATATTTGTTTGCCTCACTACAAAGGCGGTTCACTTAGAACCAGTCTCATCGCTCACTGCCGAAGCGTTTATTGCAACATTACAAAGGTTCTGCTCACGTCGCGGACTTCCGGTATTGATACGTTCGGATTGTGGCACAAATTATGTAGGAGCTAGGAATCATCTACTAGAGGTACAACAATTTCTCAATGACAATAACGACGCCATTTCTCATAAACTCTCAACTCAAAATATAACTTGGTTACTCAATCCGCCTAAAGCCCCATGGATGGGAGGTATCCATGAGATTAATGTTAAATCCACAAAGCAACTTCTATACCGTGTTATCGGTGAGCAACACCTCACTTTCGAGGAATTCTTAACTCTGCTCACTAGAATCGAAGCTGTGTTAAACTCTCGGCCCATCAGTCCACTTTCGTCCGATCCCACGGACTATCAGCCCCTTACTGCTGGCCACTTTCTCATTGGCCGTCCGCTCACAGCTCTCCCCGAGCTGACTCTAGATGAAAGAGTAATATCTCCGCTCAAACGCTTTCAGCTCATTCAATCACTCTCTCAGCGCTTTTGGAACCTTTGGACCAAGTCCTACCTCCATACCCTTCAAATCCGCTCCAAATGGCTTTCCTCTTCCTCTCCACCCAAAATTGGAGAACTGGTTCTGCTCAAGGAGGACAATTTGCCTCCTCTACAATGGAAGATGGGAAGAATCTCACGTCTGCTACCTGGGAAGGATGGAGTCATCAGAGTTGTGGACTTGGACACGACTCAAGGCCAGCTGCGGAGGCCTGTCGGCAAGATTGCCCGGCTCCCACTGGATTCTGCTCAGGATGGGGCTCAGCTCGCCGCCTGTGCGGGCCCCCCAGGATGTTCGCGCCGACCCTAGCGCGACGTTTAGAATAAACACAAAGGACATCACTACGTGATGTATGGCCGACCGACTCGGGGGCGCTGTCAGAGAGTGACGAACACTTGCATTGAGATCTCCTTCCGCGCCGGATGCATTTTCAGCTCATCCCGAAACCTAGTGAACGCGAACGCGTGTGCGCATATTTATTTGTGCTCGTTAATATAATACCAAGTTCGCCGGCGAACCGCGATAAATCTATCGATAATCCGCTCAACAGCTGTGTAGTGTAATGAGAAGAAACCATCGCCCAGATACAGAACCACCAGCTCAACAATAAGGTCAGTCCCAGATTTCTCCAGCCCTCACATTAACCTATATACCTACTTCCCTCAGCTCAAAGTCGCATGTGTAAGTTCCTACCACTTACACATTATAAGTTCTCGAAGTATTGGTTTGAGGAGTTAATATTATCTGAGGAATTTGTCAAGGGAGTTGGGATCGTGAACTAAATCGAATGCAATTTTAGCTTGCAAAGGATTTTCCTAGATATAATTTAAAGTAATGACGTGCTTTGAACGTGGAGTTATATCTACGTAAATTCTAGATTTTTTGTTTTTAGGGCTCCGTACCCAAAGGGTCATAACCTAACCAAGAGCATGTCAGGACATGTCTATGGAGAGTTCCGTGAAATTGCGTTTTTTTTTCAAACGACTACAAAAGTAACTGTCTCATTTCGTTTAAAATAGTTTTCCTAAAGAGTATTTAGCAAAATCTAGAGTATAAAGCAAAAAACATGGAAAATTGTAAGTTTCTAAGTCTCATAGGTTAGAAATACCAAGGGGTGGGAGACTAATTAACTTATAAACCACTTTGAACGCCGGTTACTCAAAAATAGTTGCCTTTGTTAAAGAAGTAATATATGAAACTTTACATTTATTTAAAAAACCTATTGAACGATACCCTACACGATGGGGTAGAATTAAAAAATATTCTTCATCCCCACTGAAGTGGGATGAAGAGTGTATAGAGAGCCACCCCTAAAATGTAAAATTATTATTATTTTATAATGCCAATATATTATGACATAAGTAACTATAGCAAAATTCATCAATTTATATTCATAATTACAGAAGTGAGATGAGCGGACAGACAGTCAGACGGACGGACTTCGCCCGCGTAGTATAGTGTTCTTGGAGAAAAAACTACTTCGGCGAATAACTCTCTATTTACAGCAATATACCTACTTCTGATAAAATATTGAAAATGTTTATAGGTTTACCCAATGCAAATGGTTAAAAATGGGACCCTATCACCTCGACGCGACATGCGCGACCGCTTGATATGCATTATATTATTATATCTATCGCGCTCGAGTATAAAAAGACTATTTAAAAAAACCGCATCAAAATCCGTTGCGTAGATTTAAAGATCTAAGCATACAATATAGGTACATAGGGACAGACAGATAAAGCGACTTGTTTTATACTACGTAGTGAATAATCATTTAATTTGCCATTCAAATATAATTTGACATTCCAACAAAACTGGCCAACTACCTCTATGGATATTCCATAAGAACTGCAGCAGTGCTATTCTCTAAGGACAAACGATCTAACAGCCTAGGAAACAGCCGCTGTAACAGCGGTGAGGACAGAATCGGTATTCCGCAAGTTTCGTCCCTACGCTGTTCGATACTAGCGCTTCATGGCTGTTGGCGGCATGATTTGAAATTAAATTTTTGACATTTCTTATATGAAATTGGTATTCTCTAAGCAAAACATCCTTCAGCTTCGACTGCAGCCTCGGCGTACGCTTACAACTTTTTATGTCAAACGAAAAGCTTTAATTTCGTGGCTGTAGCACGGCTTAGTCAAGAATTTTAAGTGTTTCATTCGTAAATTGTGGCCCTTCCACTTAAGATTTACATTGTGTTAGTTTGTGTTACTGATTTTGAAGTTGGATTACTCTGAATATAAAATGTAAGTATTTCGTTTACAATATGAAATTATGTACTTTAGCCGATATAATAAGTATGTGAAGGTGCATCTTTAGGTTTGAAATTGTTTTTATTCATTTAACAGGGCCGCAAGAGTCTTGTGTATGTTATATCTTCTCGAAGAGGCTAAGAGACGTGATGAGTTGGAAAAAAGACGCCAAAGTCGCAGGATACGAAACCTTCGGCATATATCATCCGACCGCAACTACGTCCTAAATTTCCGACTCACCAGGGATCTCATATCTGCATTGGAAGGAGATCTTGTACCATTACTGCCTCCACGAGTACGACGTGGTGGTCTCAGTCATCATGTTAAGGTAAGCCGTAGGTACCTTAATAATCTAGACTTAAGTACTTATTTTTGTATTGCATAAACTATAAAGTATAAGACAATGCAGTGCAATACAACTACATAATAATTATTATCATACTCATATAGACACTAGTCTGTTACACAGTTAATTATAATTATACCTAGTATGCACTGGGTTCTAGTAGGAATGTCAGTGTTATCCAACTGCAGAAAAGTTATTTCTTAGTATTGAGTTTATTTACATAAAAATATTACATTTTATAATATTTTGGCAAAGTTTTTCCTACTGCTTTTTAATCCACTATTTTCAATGCACAACATAAAACAACCCTATTTTTATTTTTTCAGATTCTATGCACTCTATCATTTTTGGCCACCGGAAGTTACCAAAACATAGTTGGAAAGTCACTTTTCAACTATGTTTCACAGCCATCTGCTAGCCAGGCTATTCGATTAATAGTCAGTGCTCTTAATCACCCCAACATTGTAAAGAAATACATAAGATTTCCACAAAATCTAAATGAAAGAGAAATAAAAAAAGTAATATTTTATAACACTACAATAATGATATAATTCACTGGTCTCAACGCTACTTTGGCTCATTGATTTCTAATTTCTATAATATATTACAGATTTTACAATAAGTTTAAAATGCCCGGTGTAATTGGCTGTGTTGATGGGACTTTGGTGGCCATGGTTCGACCTAAAACAAACGAAGACAGATACTACTGTAGAAAAGGTTACCATGCTAGAAATGTTTTAATTGTAAGTTTTAATAAGTGATTATAAAATTATATTACCAATAATTGTTGATTCAATAAAACTTTTAAAATAATACAAATCAATTGTAATTAAATTGAATTACTGCACAAACAAAGTTGTGATCGACATCTCATTATTATAATAATTGATAATTATTATTTATATTAAGAAAATGTTTAATAATTGTTTTTCTTTAATAGAATATGTAATTATTTTATTTAATAAAATAAATATTAAAATGAAACATTTTTGTTGCAGATAAATGACTGTGATCTCAATATACTGCATGTGGACGCTACATTTGGAGGAGCTACACATGACAGTTTTATATTTAATAACACCGTTATCCAGCACCACCTAG
This sequence comes from Phengaris alcon alcon, assembly GCA_037179445.1. NCBI lineage: Eukaryota > Metazoa > Arthropoda > Insecta > Lepidoptera > Lycaenidae > Phengaris > Phengaris alcon. The sequence goes on from JAYRCH010000706.1 coordinate 56,563, forward strand.
AACAGCTAAACAATGCAGGAGAGACAGCATATTTGTTAGGTATGTACAATATACTCTTGGTCTCTGGCAATTGATATTCATTAATAGTAGATAAGCAGTTGGTAATGTAAATTGTAAATACTTATTATAATATATTGTTCTATTGTTCGCAGGTGATTCTGCATACGGACAGAGGTCCTACCTGATGACCCCATGTGCCAACCCTGAGCCTGGTTCTCCAGAAGAATACTACAATACTGTGCATAGCACGGCAAGAAATAGCGTAGAAAGAACCATAGGAATTTTAAAAGGCAGATTTAGATGCCTTCTGGTTCATAGAGTGTTACACTATGATCCAGAAATGGTTTCTAAAATTATTATAGCTTGCTGTGTTTTGCACAATATTTGTAACAGAGCTGGATTACCAGCCTTCGAGTTGCCATATAATTTGCAACATGAAGAAATTCGGTTGCAAAGTGAGAGTCATCACGTAGAGCCTGCTGCATCTGTAGGCGCTTTGGAGCATGGCCGCGCTTGTCGCCAGCAACTTATTAATATATTATGGCATGGGAGGCGATAAATAATATTTATTTTTTGCATGTCTTAGTTAAAAATAGTTAAGAAATAGTATATTTTATTGAAATGTTTATTTTAAATTATCATTATACTATAATAATACCTCGGTAAACTATTAAAACAGAGATAAAATGTTAAATATTTTTATACATTTTTATTTTTCATTTAGGTTTTAGTTGTTAATTTTAGTTGTAAATATTTATTAAAGTTCATTTGAGATTACTTATTATTATTTACTAATGCTTTCTACATTTAATTAAAAAAAATTATATTAAGATGTCAATAAAAAAAATAAAGTTCTACATAACAGAGCTAATATAAAATATTATGTAGAGGTATTCTGAGGTCTGTTACATAGAACTTTTTCAACACATTGAGTGATAGCATTAGCGAAGCGGTCTAATGCTTCTGCCAGTATTTTTGGACCCTGTGAGTTGGCCTCCATCGCCCGAGCCCGAGCGAGCTCCGCCTCGGCACGCTGCTCTTCAATGGCGATAAACCTTTCGGTGAGGCTCGCCATCTCAGATCGTCGCTGCGACGGGGGAGACCGTTGCAGCGGACGTCGGCGTACCGGACGGGCCCCAGCCCGCGGAAATGTGAGTGCGGTGCGGCGGTGATGCTGCGCGGCAGTGCTGGGCCTCTGCGCCGCCGCCGGTGTGGATGAGCCCCTCCGCCGACTCGGGGAATCGAACCAAATGCGCCTTCGCGCGCTGACACCATCGTTTTGTCCAGTTGCTGGCATTTAATCTGACACTTCGACATTTCTAACCGCTTCAGCCTGTGTATAAACGAGTGTATTTAATTTCTTTTGTTCATAAGGCTTCTTAACTTAAACAAAAAATATTTAAAAAGTGAATATCTAAATGTAAACATAATATATTTCATTATATTATATACCATTTCAACTCCGTGTAATGTGAACACATCTTCTATTACGCCCATAGTGACATCTGGAGTATCTACAGATGGTGTGAGGTTTTCAGCTACAGTGTCTCCAACAACAGCAGCTGCAGTTCCTTCCTAAAAAGTAATTAAGTTGTTTAATATTAAAATACATACACATAGTAGACAAATATTATTATTACATTATTGTGTAAACCACACTTCCATGCAGCTATTAGTGTATTTTCAAAAATTATATATTTATTGTTTAGCCTGTTCATCAATAATAATCTGCCTTATGACCACAATTTCAGATCTGTGTTTATTCTAGCAATGTAGCTATTGAAATAAATCTTACCCATTGTATATTTTGAGCATCCAGGATGGTCACAGATTGCTCAGGAACATCCTGAAAAACAATTGAAAATCACACAAAGTTATAATATACATTTAAATGAATTTTATGTTATGACTTAATTATAATAAAATTTGGTCTCACATTAAGCTGACGCAATATGCTTTCTGAGTCATTAGTCTCAGAGCATAGAGGCGGTTGAACTGGTTGACTTTCATGTTCCTACAAATAGACAATAAAAAATTAAATTACACTTTAAAATAATCACAAATTAATAATTATAGTGTATGTATGACATAGGTCTAAATTAATGACTCATGCTTTAGAACTAAGATACATACGGGAAATGGATTAATTGCTAAATTTGTATCGCCAGTAGCATAACTAAGACCACCAGAAATGGTCAAAATCTTTTGTTCCAGTCCTGTTAGCTCCACCAACTCTGCATCAACCCCACCACCAGTTTTCCGCCTAGCAGTCTCTGCATTATTAGCTTTCCTTTTTGTAGAAGCTTTTTTATCTTTCCAATACTGTACAAAAAATTTTTAAAAGAACCATAATAATAATATTAGAGAGAAATAAAGATACATAAGTACTTCTAAATTAACCACTGTAATATATTATGTCACTTTTATGCATTGTTTTGTCTATTTCTATAATAATGTGATCTACAGATTACTAACCTTAGCCCACTGCTTCCAGTCTTTAATACATCCATCTCCAACACTATTTAAAACTGTAGCTATTTCCATCCAGCCACTTCGCATGCGAGTTCTTGCATTGGCTGTACGGGCATGTCCGGTGGCAAGGTCTGATCTCACCTCCATATACCCAATCAATTTCTCCAATTGAAGTGCAGAGGGACCAGCATTACGAGTCACTGCAAAAGTTTAAGTACATTAGCAACTTATTTTAACATTTGTAATTAAAATACTGAGCCATAATATGAGACAACAGACTGTATCATGGTAGAATGATACTTACTTGTTTAATTTAGATTAATGTTCACTATGTGTTGTGGAACAAGTCACGTCAACTATTCTGTTGCAACTAAGTTACTGAATGTTTAAAATAACACATTATTTTATTTTACACGGTCCCAAGTTTTTTTTTCAACAAGATTTAGGAATTAGGATTTTGCTTACAAACAGTGCGTATGATTTGACAGTTTTTTTTTTTAGTATGCAAAGACCAAATTTGTTCCAAGCATTTCAACTTTCTTATGATAATTTGCTATTATTTTTAATGAAACCCATTCTAATAATTTGTTTATGTTATTTTGTTTATAAAAGTATTAATATAATAATTGTTATCACAACGAAATTGCTGATATTTACGAAACAATAACATATCGATAATTTAAATACGACTGCGCCCATCTCTCAAAAACAGCCTTGCGAACAGCCGTGCGTTCACGCAGCCGAGACATCGTCGACGAGCTAATAGAGCTTAGAGAATACCGAAAATTCCGCCTTGACTACAGCCAACGATGTCACGGCTGCGACATCCGTGAAAACAGCCACGAAAACAGCCTAAACGTGTTGCTTAGAGAATAGCATAGCAGTACAGAATATTCGTTGAGCGAGCACCGAGTCGCGACTCGCGAGTGCCGCCGAGACATGTCCCTGCATTTTAAATCTGTAATATCTTCGAAAATATTCATTTAAATTACATGCTATAAAGGGCCATATTGATCTATATTAAATGCACAATGTATTTAAGGTACTAAATTGGATAAGGATTAATGCTGTATTGCTTAAAATCGCTTCGTAAATAAGCTATTAAATTAAAATCAAAGTAAAGGATAAAAAAATGGTTATTGTGGGTTATCCCGTAAGAGATAGATATATGCTATCGCGGACTTTTTTGTAGGCTTTTTTATGATGAACAAAACTGTAGTACATTATTTTGATCTATCTCATAGGGTTCAGCCACCGTTTGCAATGTAAGCGGAAAAAATGTAATTATTTACGACATCACATTAGAAACCTCAAAAATAACAGTATTTCTCCACTATTTAATGAATATTATTATACATATAAACCTTCCTCTTCAATCACTCTATCTATGAAAAAAAACCGCATCAAAATCCGTTGCGTAGTTTTAAAGATTAAAGCATACATAGGGATATAGGGACAGAGAAAGCGACTTTGTTTTATACTATGTAGTGATTCCAATCTAATAAGGATAAAAGATGATTTAGTCGAAAATGTTTTTAGTTTCTGCTGTAACCTACCCTTTTTTGCCAAGCTGTACCTACATGATTTAATCTCAATAAAAAGGTCCCTAATCCTTCTGAAATAATTTAAATAATTGAGTTATTTCATTTAATTGAAATACAAAATAATGAACTAGTTGTAATAGCATGTTAATTATAACATTCCTTACAGATTGACTAGACAATTTTAATAAAGCACGACTTATTCGCTAATCAAATAGCAGAACATTTTCATTCGTATCCTTATTGCTTTGGTACACAGGACACAGGAAGTATTTAATAAAACCTCTAACAACAGGGTCGCTAGCTTTTTGTGCCATTGAGGTCTTGTTTCGATAAGGTAAAATTAATAAAGGCTAATCTACACTGTTTAGGTGTGTTTATAACAGGAACATTAAAGAAAGCAAAGTGTTTTCGGCAACCCTGGAAGAACGTAACTTATTATTTGGGGGGACAGGATATCTTTAAATTTTATTTTCTTATTGAAAGTTAAATTAGTTATAATATTTTCTTTCACATTATTCCTATTAGAAATATTGGGCTATGACAATCACTGTACCTGCGTGGAAGTAATAAATTCTTAATTCTCAACTAAGAATGATTTTCATATACAAACATGGATTATAAGGTAATTACTCCATCCAAAATTATATATCTAATAAATAATAAATACTAATCATTCACTACCCTCTCTACTTATCACATACACTACATGATATCAAGAAATATGAATATAACAACCCTAGTTCAAAACCAAGAGCCATCGTAAACAATGTTGTTTTAAATCAAAAGCGCCCCATAAACTCCTCCCTAAACACATCTCCCATAAAATTATGTGACGACAAGTGAAAGGTCACGCTAGGGTCATCAACTTAAATAGTCATATAAAGTATAAACTGGTCTAAATCCTAATCTCCAGGTACACCACACCTTAATTACCCGCCATTGGTGACGTATATGTCTGTGAGACCGGGTTGTTCGAAAAACTCTAATATTTTTTTCACCGTCCATTGAATTACATTGCGGTTTCAAGTAGCTGCCTTATTCCACACGTCCTAACTCCTATCGCCAGTTTACCCCGCGACAGCGACGCGGGCGCACATTGCCGTATTTTGGCGCCAACCCGGTGCGTGAGACCGGCGTCACCAACTAAGTAAGTCAAATGGTTATTGTGTATATTTTTGTTTTACTTATTTTGAAAGAGACTATTTTTGCTATTTACTGTGTAATTATATTATAATATCATAAGTAAGCTTTTTGCCCCATTTGTTCGATATTTTACAAGAAATATTTACGCGCTTGTCATTCAAATTGTGAACTTTGTTTTACCATGTCATACGAAAGTAATCAGCGACGTCTCGAGGCTCTTCTGCAAGAAGCAATGCCTGATGAGGACACATTACAAACGTCATCAGAAAGTGAATCTGAAAGTGACTTTGAACCGGAAAATTTCGAACCAGATCAAATACAAAATTCAATTAGCGAAGAGGATTTGAGTGACCGAGAATCTTCAGGTAGTGAAAACTCTTCATTTTATTTGTGAAAGGACAAATCAACGAGATGGAGTAAAGAGCCCCCATCGCCAATCTGTCCGTACTAGAAGATTCAATATTGTAACTCACTTACCAGGACCGAAACGGGTTATTGCCGGTGAGAAAGAACCTCTTGGAATTTGGAAACACTTCACTATAATCGATATTATTGTAAAGTATACTAACCAATATATTGACACAGTGAAACATAGATATAAAAAAGAGATACGTATGCGAGACTGAGTAACATCAAAGAGATACAATGCTTTATGGGTTTGAGTCTATTAGCCGGAGTGAAAAAATCGAATCATCTGAATATTGAAGAGTTGTTTCGGACTGATGGCGGTGCTGTAGAAATATTTCGACTTTCTATGTCTGCTGCGAGGTTTAAATTTCTGCTGCGAGTTTTGAGATTTGATGATTGCACAACGAGGCAGCAAAGAAAAGCTATTGACAAGATTTGCCATATCAGAGAAATATTTACTATGTTCATCCAAAATTGCAAGGATAATTATACTTTATCTGCTTTTGTAACAGTTGATGAAAAATTTGGAAGCTTTTCGTCGAAGATGCTCATTTCGTCAATATATTCCAAATAAACCAAACCCCTATGGTATCAAAATTCACGCGCTCTGCGACTCTAAAATGTTTTACACGTTCAGTATGGAAATTTATCCCGAAAATCAACCAACGGAAGGTCCATTCAATATTGATAATTCTGGTCTAGCTGTTGTCCAAAGATTATGCGAACCGATTTTCAATACTGGTCGAAATGTTATAACTGATAATTGGTACACCAGTTTACCGTTGGCTAATGCGTTACTTCAGAACGGTCTAACGATGGTTGGAACAATCAGGAAGAACAAAAAGGAATTTCCTCCGGATTTCAATGTATTACGTGGTGTGAAGTCTAGTATGTTTGGTTTTCGTGAGAACATGGTTTTGGTTTCTCATGTTCCAAAAGCAGGAAGAAACGTCCTTCTGATTAGTACGCATATTATTATGCATAATGATAATAAAGTTGACGCTGAAACTCAAAACCCGACATAATATTGAGCTACAATGACACGAAGGGTGGGGTCGATGTCGTAGATCGTCTGTGCGCAAACTACAACTGTGCTCGAGCAACAAGACGTTGGCCTATGGTGGTCTTATACGCCATGTTGAACGTCAGTACTATAAACAGTCAAGTGATACATACAGCTAATAATCAAAACTCAAAACTTCTACACCGTCACTTCATTGAGAATTTGGCTATGAGTCTGATTGAACCGCATATAAGAGAACGACAGACACAGTTGAATTTACCGCGGTCATTGCGACAAAGACTTTCAGAAGTTTTGAAGATCGATGATGTTCCTGGGGTAGCTGGTCCTTCGAGGAATGGTCGGTGCTTTGAATGTGGATAGCAAAAAAACAGAAAAACCAGGTTTTCTTGCCATAAATGTAAAAAATATATATGCCTTGAGCACGTAGTTCCTACTTGCTCCAATTGTTTGGCTTTCGAAGATGAGTGATTTTGTATTATATATATATATATATATATATAAAATAAAGAAACTTAAATGGTAATACTTCAACCAAAACAATATATATATATATATATATATATATATATTGTTTTGGTTGAAGTATTACCATTTAAGTTTCTTTATTTTATATTTCCATTATCATAAGACTTATTAAGGCTGATTTCATCGTTAAATATTAAAGTTTATTGCGACATTTTTAGTTTAAAATAATATAGTTAAAATACGTTATAATTTGAATGCTACCAAAGATATTGTCCAATGTTAATAAAAGAGATTTGATTTGTGTAATACCCATGTTTTATTGACCAAACAAATATCTAATTTTATAACCTTTCCAATGAAAATTCAGCATAAACAGTAAATTATAGAAAAACTCGTAGTCAAAAACTCGGTGCGTGAGACCGGGGTCACCAACGATGTAAGTCTAATACACGTCACCAGTGGCGGGTTAATTAAGTAGTAAAAACGTCGTATCTAAATTAGCTTGTTTAACCCTTTCAGACCTGGTGTCAACAATTGTACACATATAATATAAAAATAAATTTAAGTATTAATTTCACATTATTTGCAACTAAAAACGGTTGTATTCATTCGTTCACATAATAAACTACCGAAAACGATACTCCCAACGCAATCTCTTAGCCTTTAACCCTTTCAGACCTGATTTTTTTATTTTCGCTAATCGATCTGAAAAAAATGCCTGCAACTAGGCTATTGTAAATAGATCTAAGGAAAAATAAATCCTGATTACAAGCTTTTCAAGAAAAACAGCTTTTTCTTTTTGTGTACAAGTGTACATATCCGTCAAACGTAATGAAAATATTAGTGTTAAGGGATGTTTATCTATAATGATAAAAACATTTATTTTACAACTTTTTATTAGGAAATACGAAGCAATATGAAATAACAAATATAAATAATAGTATTCTCTTTATAAAAATTAACAAAAAATGGCTTTTTCTTTAGGTAGATTTAACAAATTGCACTTAAATCACAGTCTAAATTAAAATTAAAATCAAAGGCATCAATATAGCATCCTATGTATGAAATTCTAAGAAACAATTCTTATCCTTAGTTAGGCATAAGTGAACCTTGCATTTTATACATTTGATTCGGGTTCTACCCTTGCATCCCATCATTTTACACCGTGTCCCAAGCCCCTCATCGTGTATCTCAACTCTGGGATCAGTAGCAATGGGTGGAAACCAAGCTGGTAAAATTGTGTTCACTATTTCCTTGTGTCTCCACCTAACACTATGCTTCGGCGTAATATTCTGTAAAAGCGTATCTTCAGAGGCGGAAGGCACTTCTGGTAAAAAGTTATCACTCATTTCAACCCACGATGAGCCAGCGTCTTCATCATCATCATCCGGTTGGTTCCGGCTGATGACATCTACTCCCACTGGGACACATCGTAGCTCCCGTTCAGACACAGTCCAACTGGTCCTTCGTCATCAGAAAATAATTCTAAATCAGAAAGGCAACCTTCTTCTAGTGCTCTAATAGCGTCGCGCGAAAACATATTGGTAATTTTTTATCTGAAAATAGTATTAACACAATTTGTAACATCAAAAACAACAAAATTACACCATTCAATAACAATTATAATTTATTTTAGTAATACCTACGATGTACAACAACAAATCAGAAATACATCATATGCGCCTGATGTGTACATTTGTGTACAAATATAAAAATCACGAAAATTTTACAAAAATAAACTAAAACCAACAACATGTATGTAAAATATGACGACAACAATATAACACATCGACCTATAAATATTTCATTACATATAGGTACTTTGATATTTTCTACTTTTTAGAAATAAAATAATGAACTTACCTGCACAATGCAAACTTCGGTTGGCTACTGGTCATAACTTGCCAAAAACTGTCATTAAGAACGTCGCTTTGTAGATTAGTCGGCTAGCGCCATCTTTTATCGAGCGGTGCGCAACTGTATAGCGCGTTTGTGAACTGTTTCCTGAATTCTATGAAATCTTTTTTGTAGATCGGTATTCTAAAAACGAAATACAATTTTATACAATAATATTTTTAATGGCATAGGCAATTAAAAATATTAATTAGGTTATGAAATAAGACAAAATTTAAGTACAAAATTGAAACTAGCTCAATACTAATTTCGCATGCATTTTAGTGTAAACGAAATCTGATTAGGCTAGATGACTAAATGAATAGTATTCTTAATTATAAGTAACTTCTCAGAAGAAACAGTATATCAAAAGTAAATATTTTCAAAGGTCAATCTGCGATCTGTTTACAAAATTTCGCAAGTCTCGAGCAAGTACCTAACACGTCTAGGTAAAGTGTATGAAGTATTATACTTTTTAGATGTCTCTAATTACTAAAACTTACTAAAACTACACATAAAATATATTATTTTTCAGATTTACCAAGTAGCAGGTAATGCCTCAATATATCTGAGTATATTAATAAAACTAAATAGTTTAGATGGAGTCATCACTAGCCTACGACAGTTTTTGAGCTAAAAATGTCGTTCAAACAATTTTTTGCTTCATATTTTTTTATTAATTATAACAAATATTTTTTACTTATTTTACTCGGTATCATAAAATATATACCTACACACAAAGCAAAAAATGTGTACTTACACTTTTTACGAAAATTATGCCAACGGCGGAGTATGAAATTTGGCACACTGAAAGTTTATCTGAATAATTTTTTTTCTATAATTAATGCTTATAAACATTAAATTAATAAAAACAATATTAAACACACACTACCTCAGATTAATAACTCACGGTAAGCATTTTACAAATTAAATGATTTACGTTTAAGTTGTCCACTGTCCACTAGTACAATTCAGTACTAAACATAGCGTAGTTTTACATATATTCAACCCGTAGACTACTAACTCTGCTAAACTTACATCTAATAAGTTATAAGTTCTCGAAGTATTGGTTTGAGGAGTTAATATTATCTGAGGAATTTGTCAAGGGAGTTGGGATCGTGAACTAAATCGAATGCAATTTTAGCTTGCAAAGGATTTTCCTAGATATAATTTAAAGTAATGACGTGCTTTGAACGTGGAGTTATATCTACGTAAATTCTAGATTTTTTGTTTTTAGGGCTCCGTACCCAAAGGGTCATAACCTAACCAAGAGCATGTCAGGACAAGTCTATGGAGAGTTCCGTGAAATTGCGTTTTTTTTTCAAACGACGACAAAAGTAACTGTCTCATTTCGTTTAAAATAGTTTTCCTAAAGAGTATTTAGCAAAATCTAGAGTATAAAGCAAAAAACATGGAAAATTGTAAGTTTCTAAGTCTCATAGGTTAGAAATACCAAGGGGTGGGAGACTAATTAACTTATAAACCACTTTGAACGCCGATTACTCAAAAATAGTTGCCTTTGTTAAAGAAGTAATATATGAAACTTTACATTTATTTAAAAAACCTATTGAACGATACCCTACACGATGGGGTAGAATTAAAAAATATTCTTCATCCCCACTGAAGTGGGATGAAGAGTGTATAGAGAGCCACCCCTAAAATGTAAAATTATTATTATTTTATAATGCCAATATATTATGACATAAGTAACTATAGCAAAATTCATCAATTTATATTCATAATTACAGAAGTGAGATGAGCGGACAGACAGTCAGACGGACGGACTTCGCCCGCGTAGTATAGTGTTCTTGGAGAAAAAACTACTTCGGCGAATAACTCTCTATTTACAGCAATATACCTACTTCTGATAAAATATTGAAAATGTTTATAGGTTTACCCAATGCAAATGGTTAAAAATGGGACCCTATCACCTCGACGCGACATGCGCGACCGCTTGATATGCATTATATTATTATATCTATCGCGCTCGAGTATAAAAAGACTATTTAAAAAAACCGCATCAAAATCCGTTGCGTAGATTTAAAGATCTAAGCATACAATATAGGTACATAGGGACAGACAGATAAAGCGACTTGTTTTATACTACGTAGTGAATAATCATTTAATTTGCCATTCAAATATAATTTGACATTCCAACAAAACTGGCCAACTACCTCTATGGATATTCCATAAGAACTGCAGCAGTGCTATTCTCTAAGGACAAACGATCTAACAGCCTAGGAAACAGCCGCTGTAACAGCGGTGAGGACAGAATCGGTATTCCGCAAGTTTGTCCCTACGCTGTTCGATACTAGCGCTTCATGGCTGTTGGCGGCATGATTTGAAATTAAATTTTTGACATTTCTTATATGAAATTGGTATTCTCTAAGCAAAACATCCTTCAGCTTCGACTGCAGCCTCGGCGTACGCTTACAACTTTTTATGTCAAACGAAAAGCTTTAATTTCGTGGCTGTAGCACGGCATAGTCAAGAATTTTAAGTGTTTCATTCGTAAATTGTGGCCCTTCCACTTAAGATTTACATTGTGTTAGTTTGTGTTACTGATTTTGAAGTTGGATTACTCTGAATATAAAATGTAAGTATTTCGTTTACAATATGAAATTATGTACTTTAGCCGATATAATAAGTATGTGAAGGTGCATCTTTAGGTTTGAAATTGTTTTTATTCATTTAACAGGGCCGCAAGAGTCTTGTGTATGTTATATCTTCTCGAAGAGGCTAAGAGACGTGATGAGTTGGAAAAAAGACGCCAAAGTCGCAGGATACGAAACCTTCGGCATATATCATCCGACCGCAACTACGTCCTAAATTTCCGACTCACCAGGGATCTCATATCTGCATTGGAAGGAGATCTTGTACCATTACTGCCTCCACGAGTACGACGTGGTGGTCTCAGTCATCATGTTAAGGTAAGCCGTAGGTACCTTAATAATCTAGACTTAAGTACTTATTTTTGTATTGCATAAACTATAAAGTATAAGACAATGCAGTGCAATACAACTACATAATAATTATTATCATACTCATATAGACACTAGTCTGTTACACAGTTAATTATAATTATACCTAGTATGCACTGGGTTCTAGTAGGAATGTCAGTGTTATCCAACTGCAGAAAAGTTATTTCTTAGTATTGAGTTTATTTACATAAAAATATTACATTTTATAATATTTTGGCAAAGTTTTTCCTATTGCTTTTTAATCCACTATTTTCAATGCACAACATAAAACAACCCTATTTTTATTTTTTCAGATTCTATGCACTCTATCATTTTTGGCCACCGGAAGTTACCAAAACATAGTTGGAAAGTCACTTTTCAACTATGTTTCACAGCCATCTGCTAGCCGGGCTATTCGATTAATAGTCAGTGCTCTTAATCACCCCAACATTGTAAAGAAATACATAAGATTTCCACAAAATCTAAATGAAAGAGAAATAAAAAAAGTAATATTTTATAACACTACAATAATGATATAATTCACTGGTCTCAACGCTACTTTGGCTCATTGATTTCTAATTTCTATAATATATTACAGATTTTACAATAAGTTTAAAATGCCCGGTGTAATTGGCTGTGTTGATGGGACTTTGGTGGCCATGGTTCGACCTAAAACAAACGAAGACAGATACTACTGTAGAAAAGGTTACCATGCTAGAAATGTTTTAATTGTAAGTTTTAATAAGTGATTATAAAATTATATTACCAATAATTGTTGATTCAATAAAACTTTTAAAATAATACAAATCAATTGTAATTAAATTGAATTACTGCACAAACAAAGTTGTGATCGACATCTCATTATTATAATAATTGATAATTATTATTTATATTAAGAAAATGTTTAATAATTGTTTTTCTTTAATAGAATATGTAATTATTTTATTTAATAAAATAAATATTAAAATGAAACATTTTTGTTGCAGATAAATGACTGTGATCTCAATATACTGCATGTGGACGCTACATTTGGAGGAGCTACACATGACAGTTTTATATTTAATAACACCGTTATCCAGCACCACCTAGAACAGCTAAACAATGCAGGAGAGACAGCATATTTGTTAGGTATGTACAATATACTCTTGGTCTCTGGCAATTGATATTCATTAATAGTAGATAAGCAGTTGGTAATGTAAATTGTAAATACTTATTATAATATATTGTTCTATTGTTCGCAGGTGATTCTGCATACGGACAGAGGTCCTACCTGATGACCCCATGTGCCAACCCTGAGCCTGGTTCTCCAGAAGAATACTACAATACTGTGCATAGCACGGCAAGAAATAGCGTAGAAAGAACCATAGGAATTTTAAAAGGCAGATTTAGATGCCTTCTGGTTCATAGAGTGTTACACTATGATCCAGAAATGGTTTCTAAAATTATTATAGCTTGCTGTGTTTTGCACAATATTTGTAACAGAGCTGGATTACCAGCCTTCGAGTTGCCATATAATTTGCAACATGAAGAAATTCGGTTGCAAAGTGAGAGTCATCACGTAGAGCCTGCTGCATCTGTAGGCGCTTTGGAGCATGGCCGCGCGTGTCGCCAGCAACTTATTAATATATTATGGCATGGGAGGCGATAAATAATATTTATTTTTTGCATGTCTTAGTTAAAAATAGTTAAGAAATAGTATATTTTATTGAAATGTTTATTTTAAATTATCATTATACTATAATAATACCTCGGTAAACTATTAAAACAGAGATAAAATGTTAAATATTTTTATACATTTTTATTTTTCATTTAGGTTTTAGTTGTTAATTTTAGTTGTAAATATTTATTAAAGTTCATTTGAGATTACTTATTATTATTTACTAATGCTTTCTACATTTAATTAAAAAAAATTATATTAAGATGTCAATAAAAAAAATAAAGTTCTACATAACAGAGCTAATATAAAATATTATGTAGAGGTATTCTGAGGTCTGTTACATAGAACTTTTTCAACACATTGAGTGATAGCATTAGCGAAGCGGTCTAATGCTTCTGCCAGTATTTTTGGACCCTGTGAGTTGGCCTCCATCGCCCGAGCCCGAGCGAGCTCCGCCTCGGCACGCTGCTCTTCAATGGCGATAAACCTTTCGGTGAGGCTCGCCATCTCAGATCGTCGCTGCGACGGGGGAGACCGTTGCAGCGGACGTCGGCGTACCGGACGGGCCCCAGCCCGCGGAAATGTGAGTGCGGTGCGGCGGTGATGCTGCGCGGCAGTGCTGGGCCTCTGCGCCGCCGCCGGTGTGGATGAGCCCCTCCGCCGACTCGGGGAATCGAACCAAATGCGCCTTCGCGCGCTGACACCATCGTTTTGTCCAGTTGCTGGCATTTAATCTGACACTTCGACATTTCTAACCGCTTCAGCCTGTGTATAAACGAGTGTATTTAATTTCTTTTGTTCATAAGGCTTCTTAACTTAAACAAAAAATATTTAAAAAGTGAATATCTAAATGTAAACATAATATATTTCATTATATTATATACCATTTCAACTCCGTGTAATGTGAACACATCTTCTATTACGCCCATAGTGACATCTGGAGTATCTACAGATGGTGTGAGGTTTTCAGCTACAGTGTCTCCAACAACAGCAGCTGCAGTTCCTTCCTAAAAAGTAATTAAGTTGTTTAATATTAAAATACAAACACATAGTAGACAAATATTATTATTACATTATTGTGTAAACCACACTTCCATGCAGCTATTAGTGTATTTTCAAAAATTATATATTTATTGTTTAGCCTGTTCATCAATAATAATCTGCCTTATGACCACAATTTCAGATCTGTGTTTATTCTAGCAATGTAGCTATTGAAATAAATCTTACCCATTGTATATTTTGAGCATCCAGGATGGTCACAGATTGCTCAGGAACATCCTGAAAAACAATTGAAAATCACACAAAGTTATAATATACATTTAAATGAATTTTATGTTATGACTTAATTATAATAAAATTTGGTCTCACATTAAGCTGACGCAATATGCTTTCTGAGTCATTAGTCTCAGAGCATAGAGGCGGTTGAACTGGTTGACTTTCATGTTCCTACAAATAGACAATAAAAAATTAAATTACACTTTAAAATAATCACAAATTAATAATTATAGTGTATGTATGACATAGGTCTAAATTAATGACTCATGCTTTAGAACTAAGATACATACGGGAAATGGATTAATTGCTAAATTTGTATCGCCAGTAGCATAACTAAGACCACCAGAAATGGTCAAAATCTTTTGTTCCAGTCCTGTTAGCTCCACCAACTCTGCATCAACCCCACCACCAGTTTTCCGCCTAGCAGTCTCTGCATTATTAGCTTTCCTTTTTGTAGAAGCTTTTTTATCTTTCCAATACTGTACAAAAAATTTTTAAAAGAACCATAATAATAATATTAGAGAGAAATAAAGATACATAAGTACTTCTAAATTAACCACTGTAATATATTATGTCACTTTTATGCATTGTTTTGTCTATTTCTATAATAATGTGATCTACAGATTACTAACCTTAGCCCACTGCTTCCAGTCTTTAATACATCCATCTCCAACACTATTTAAAACTGTAGCTATTTCCATCCAGCCACTTCGCATGCGAGTTCTTGCATTGGCTGTACGGGCATGTCCGGTGGCAAGGTCTGATCTCACCTCCATATACCCAATCAATTTCTCCAATTGAAGTGCAGAGGGACCAGCATTACGAGTCACTGCAAAAGTTTAAGTACATTAGCAACTTATTTTAACATTTGTAATTAAAATACTGAGCCATAATATGAGACAACAGACTGTATCATGGTAGAATGATACTTACTTGTTTAATTTAGATTAATGTTCACTATGTGTTGTGGAACAAGTCACGTCAACTATTCTGTTGCAACTAAGTTACTGAATGTTTAAAATAACACATTATTTTATTTTACACGGTCCCAAGTTTTTTTTTCAACAAGATTTAGGAATTAGGATTTTGCTTACAAACAGTGCGTATGATTTGACAGTTTTTTTTTTTAGTATGCAAAGACCAAATTTGTTCCAAGCATTTCAACTTTCTTATGATAATTTGCTATTATTTTTAATGAAACCCATTCTAATAATTTGTTTATGTTATTTTGTTTATAAAAGTATTAATATAATAATTGTTATCACAACGAAATTGCTGATATTTACGAAACAATAACATATCGATAATTTAAATACGACTGCGCCCATCTCTCAAAAACAGCCTTGCGAACAGCCGTGCGTTCACGCAGCCGAGACATCGTCGACGAGCTAATAGAGCTTAGAGAATACCGAAAATTCCGCCTTGACTACAGCCAACGATGTCACGGCTGCGACATCCGTGAAAACAGCCACGAAAACAGCCTAAACGTGTTGCTTAGAGAATAGCATAGCAGTACAGAATATTCGTTGAGCGAGCACCGAGTCGCGACTCGCGAGTGCCGCCGAGACATGTCCCTGCATTTTAAATCTGTAATATCTTCGAAAATATTCATTTAAATTACATGCTATAAAGGGCCATATTGATCTATATTAAATGCACAATGTATTTAAGGTACTAAATTGGATAAGGATTAATGCTGTATTGCTTAAAATCGCTTCGTAAATAAGCTATTAAATTAAAATCAAAGTAAAGGATAAAAAAATGGTTATTGTGGGTTATCCCGTAAGAGATAGATATATGCTATCGCGGACTTTTTTGTAGGCTTTTTTATGATGAACAAAACTGTAGTACATTATTTTGATCTATCTCATAGGGTTCAGCCACCGTTTGCAATGTAAGCGGAAAAAATGTAATTATTTACGACATCACATTAGAAACCTCAAAAATAACAGTATTTCTCCACTATTTAATGAATATTATTATACATATAAACCTTCCTCTTCAATCACTCTATCTATGAAAAAAAACCGCATCAAAATCCGTTGCGTAGTTTTAAAGATTAAAGCATACATAGGGATATAGGGACAGAGAAAGCGACTTTGTTTTATACTATGTAGTGATTCCAATCTAATAAGGATAAAAGATGATTTAGTCGAAAATGTTTTTAGTTTCTGCTGTAACCTACCCTTTTTTGCCAAGCTGTACCTACATGATTTAATCTCAATAAAAAGGTCCCTAATCCTTCTGAAATAATTTAAATAATTGAGTTATTTCATTTAATTGAAATACAAAATAATGAACTAGTTGTAATAGCATGTTAATTATAACATTCCTTACAGATTGACTAGACAATTTTAATAAAGCACGACTTATTCGCTAATCAAATAGCAGAACATTTTCATTCGTATCCTTATTGCTTTGGTACACAGGACACAGGAAGTATTTAATAAAACCTCTAACAACAGGGTCGCTAGCTTTTTGTGCCATTGAGGTCTTGTTTCGATAAGGTAAAATTAATAAAGGCTAATCTACACTGTTTAGGTGTGTTTATAACAGGAACATTAAAGAAAGCAAAGTGTTTTCGGCAACCCTGGAAGAACGTAACTTATTATTTGGGGGGACAGGATATCTTTAAATTTTATTTTCTTATTGAAAGTTAAATTAGTTATAATATTTTCTTTCACATTATTCCTATTAGAAATATTGGGCTATGACAATCACTGTACCTGCGTGGAAGTAATAAATTCTTAATTCTCAACTAAGAATGATTTTCATATACAAACATGGATTATAAGGTAATTACTCCATCCAAAATTATATATCTAATAAATAATAAATACTAATCATTCACTACCCTCTCTACTTATCACATACACTACATGATATCAAGAAATATGAATATAACAACCCTAGTTCAAAACCAAGAGCCATCGTAAACAATGTTGTTTTAAATCAAAAGCGCCCCATAAACTCCTCCCTAAACACATCTCCCATAAAATTATGTGACGACAAGTGAAAGGTCACGCTAGGGTCATCAACTTAAATAGTCATATAAAGTATAAACTGGTCTAAATCCTAATCTCCAGGTACACCACACCTTAATTACCCGCCATTGGTGACGTATATGTCTGTGAGACCGGGTTGTTCGAAAAACTCTAATATTTTTTTCACCGTCCATTGAATTACATTGCGGTTTCAAGTAGCTGCCTTATTCCACACGTCCTAACTCCTATCGCCAGTTTACCCCGCGACAGCGACGCGGGCGCACATTGCCGTATTTTGGCGCCAACCCGGTGCGTGAGACCGGCGTCACCAACTAAGTAAGTCAAATGGTTATTGTGTATATTTTTGTTTTACTTATTTTGAAAGAGACTATTTTTGCTATTTACTGTGTAATTATATTATAATATCATAAGTAAGCTTTTTGCCCCATTTGTTCGATATTTTACAAGAAATATTTACGCGCTTGTCATTCAAATTGTGAACTTTGTTTTACCATGTCATACGAAAGTAATCAGCGACGTCTCGAGGCTCTTCTGCAAGAAGCAATGCCTGATGAGGACACATTACAAACGTCATCAGAAAGTGAATCTGAAAGTGACTTTGAACCGGAAAATTTCGAACCAGATCAAATACAAAATTCAATTAGCGAAGAGGATTTGAGTGACCGAGAATCTTCAGGTAGTGAAAACTCTTCATTTTATTTGTGAAAGGACAAATCAACGAGATGGAGTAAAGAGCCCCCATCGCCAATCTGTCCGTACTAGAAGATTCAATATTGTAACTCACTTACCAGGACCGAAACGGGTTATTGCCGGTGAGAAAGAACCTCTTGGAATTTGGAAACACTTCACTATAATCGATATTATTGTAAAGTATACTAACCAATATATTGACACAGTGAAACATAGATATAAAAAAGAGATACGTATGCGAGACTGAGTAACATCAAAGAGATACAATGCTTTATGGGTTTGAGTCTATTAGCCGGAGTGAAAAAATCGAATCATCTGAATATTGAAGAGTTGTTTCGGACTGATGGCGGTGCTGTAGAAATATTTCGACTTTCTATGTCTGCTGCGAGGTTTAAATTTCTGCTGCGAGTTTTGAGATTTGATGATTGCACAACGAGGCAGCAAAGAAAAGCTATTGACAAGATTTGCCATATCAGAGAAATATTTACTATGTTCATCCAAAATTGCAAGGATAATTATACTTTATCTGCTTTTGTAACAGTTGATGAAAAATTTGGAAGCTTTTCGTCGAAGATGCTCATTTCGTCAATATATTCCAAATAAACCAAACCCCTATGGTATCAAAATTCACGCGCTCTGCGACTCTAAAATGTTTTACACGTTCAGTATGGAAATTTATCCCGAAAATCAACCAACGGAAGGTCCATTCAATATTGATAATTCTGGTCTAGCTGTTGTCCAAAGATTATGCGAACCGATTTTCAATACTGGTCGAAATGTTATAACTGATAATTGGTACACCAGTTTACCGTTGGCTAATGCGTTACTTCAGAACGGTCTAACGATGGTTGGAACAATCAGGAAGAACAAAAAGGAATTTCCTCCGGATTTCAATGTATTACGTGGTGTGAAGTCTAGTATGTTTGGTTTTCGTGAGAACATGGTTTTGGTTTCTCATGTTCCAAAAGCAGGAAGAAACGTCCTTCTGATTAGTACGCATATTATTATGCATAATGATAATAAAGTTGACGCTGAAACTCAAAACCCGACATAATATTGAGCTACAATGACACGAAGGGTGGGGTCGATGTCGTAGATCGTCTGTGCGCAAACTACAACTGTGCTCGAGCAACAAGACGTTGGCCTATGGTGGTCTTATACGCCATGTTGAACGTCAGTACTATAAACAGTCAAGTGATACATACAGCTAATAATCAAAACTCAAAACTTCTACACCGTCACTTCATTGAGAATTTGGCTATGAGTCTGATTGAACCGCATATAAGAGAACGACAGACACAGTTGAATTTACCGCGGTCATTGCGACAAAGACTTTCAGAAGTTTTGAAGATCGATGATGTTCCTGGGGTAGCTGGTCCTTCGAGGAATGGTCGGTGCTTTGAATGTGGATAGCAAAAAAACAGAAAAACCAGGTTTTCTTGCCATAAATGTAAAAAATATATATGCCTTGAGCACGTAGTTCCTACTTGCTCCAATTGTTTGGCTTTCGAAGATGAGTGATTTTGTATTATATATATATATATATATATATATATATATATATATATATATATTGTTTTGGTTGAAGTATTACCATTTAAGTTTCTTTATTTTATATTTCCATTATCATAAGACTTATTAAGACTGATTTCATCGTTAAATATTAAAGTTTGTTGCGACATTTTTAGTTTAAAATAATATAGTTAAAATACGTTATAATTTGAATGCTACCAAAGATATTGTCCAATGTTAATAAAAGAGATTTGATTTGTGTAATACCCATGTTTTATTGACCAAATAAATATCTAATTTTATAACCTTTCCAATGAAAATTCAGCATAAACAGTAAATTATAGAAAAACTCGTAGTCAAAAAGTCGGTGCGTGAGACCGGGGTCACCAACGATGTAAGTCTAATACACGTCACCAGTGGCGGGTTAATTAAGTAGTAAAAACGTCGTATCTAAATTAGCTTGTTTAACCCTTTCAGACCTGGTGTCAACAATTGTACACATATAATATAAAAATAAATTTAAGTATTAATTTCACATTATTTGCAACTAAAAACGGTTGTATTCATTCGTTCACATAATAAACTACCGAAAACGATACTCCCAACGCAATCTCTTAGCCTTTAACCCTTTCAGACCTGATTTTTTTATTTTCGCTAATCGATCTGAAAAAAATGCCTGCAACTAGGCTATTGTAAATAGATCTAAGGAAAAATAAATCCTGATTACAAGCTTTTCAAGAAAAACAGCTTTTTCTTTTTGTGTACAAGTGTACATATCCGTCAAACGTAATGAAAATATTAGTGTTAAGGGATGTTTATCTATAATGATAAAAACATTTATTTTACAACTTTTTATTAGGAAATACGAAGCAATATGAAATAACAAATATAAATAATAGTATTCTCTTTATAAAAATTAACAAAAAATGGCTTTTTCTTTAGGTAGATTTAACAAATTGCACTTAAATCACAGTCTAAATTAAAATTAAAATCAAAGGCATCAATATAGCATCCTATGTATGAAATTCTAAGAAACAATTCTTATCCTTAGTTAGGCATAAGTGAACCTTGCATTTTATACATTTGATTCGGGTTCTACCCTTGCATCCCATCATTTTACACCGTGTCCCAAGCCCCTCATCGTGTATCTCAACTCTGGGATCAGTAGCAATGGGTGGAAACCAAGCTGGTAAAATTGTGTTCACTATTTCCTTGTGTCTCCACCTAACACTATGCTTCGGCGTAATATTCTGTAAAAGCGTATCTTCAGAGGCGGAAGGCACTTCTGGTAAAAAGTTATCACTCATTTCAACCCACGATGAGCCAGCGTCTTCATCATCATCATCCGGTTGGTTCCGGCTGATGACATCTACTCCCACTGGGACACATCGTAGCTCCCGTTCAGACACAGTCCAACTGGTCCTTCGTCATCAGAAAATAATTCTAAATCAGAAAGGCAACCTTCTTCTAGTGCTCTAATAGCGTCGCGCGAAAACATATTGGTAATTTTTTATCTGAAAATAGTATTAACACAATTTGTAACATCAAAAACAACAAAATTACACCATTCAATAACAATTATAATTTATTTTAGTAATACCTACGATGTACAACAACAAATCAGAAATACATCATATGCGCCTGATGTGTACATTTGTGTACAAATATAAAAATCACGAAAATTTTACAAAAATAAACTAAAACCAACAACATGTATGTAAAATATGACGACAACAATATAACACATCGACCTATAAATATTTCATTACATATAGGTACTTTGATATTTTCTACTTTTTAGAAATAAAATAATGAACTTACCTGCACAATGCAAACTTCGGTTGGCTACTGGTCATAACTTGCCAAAAACTGTCATTAAGAACGTCGCTTTGTAGATTAGTCGGCTAGCGCCATCTTTTATCGAGCGGTGCGCAACTGTATAGCGCGTTTGTGAACTGTTTCCTGAATTCTATGAAATCTTTTTTGTAGATCGGTATTCTAAAAACGAAATACAATTTTATACAATAATATTTTTAATGGCATAGGCAATTAAAAATATTAATTAGGTTATGAAATAAGACAAAATTTAAGTACAAAATTGAAACTAGCTCAATACTAATTTCGCATGCATTTTAGTGTAAACGAAATCTGATTAGGCTAGATGACTAAATGAATAGTATTCTTAATTATAAGTAACTTCTCAGAAGAAACAGTATATCAAAAGTAAATATTTTCAAAGGTCAATCTGCGATCTGTTTACAAAATTTCGCAAGTCTCGAGCAAGTACCTAACACGTCTAGGTAAAGTGTATGAAGTATTATACTTTTTAGATGTCTCTAATTACTAAAACTTACTAAAACTACACATAAAATATATTATTTTTCAGATTTACCAAGTAGCAGGTAATGCCTCAATATATCTGAGTATATTAATAAAACTAAATAGTTTAGATGGAGTCATCACTAGCCTACGACAGTTTTTGAGCTAAAAATGTCGTTCAAACAATTTTTTGCTTCATATTTTTTTATTAATTATAACAAATATTTTTTACTTATTTTACTCGGTATCATAAAATATATACCTACACACAAAGCAAAAAATTTGTACTTACACTTTTTACGAAAATTATGCCAACGGCGGAGTATGAAATTTGGCACACTGAAAGTTTATCTGAATAATTTTTTTTCTATAATTAATGCTTATAAACATTAAATTAATAAAAACAATATTAAACACACACTACCTCAGATTAATAACTCACGGTAAGCATTTTACAAATTAAATGATTTACGTTTAAGTTGTCCACTGTCCACTAGTACAATTCAGTACTAAACATAGCGTAGTTTTACATATATTCAACCCGTAGACTACTAACTCTGCTAAACTTACATCTAATAAGTTATAAGTTCTCGAAGTATTGGTTTGAGGAGTTAATATTATCTGAGGAATTTGTCAAGGGAGTTGGGATCGTGAACTAAATCGAATGCAATTTTAGCTTGCAAAGGATTTTCCTAGATATAATTTAAAGTAATGACGTGCTTTGAACGTGGAGTTATATCTACGTAAATTCTAGATTTTTTGTTTTTAGGGCTCCGTACCCAAAGGGTCATAACCTAACCAAGAGCATGTCAGGACAAGTCTATGGAGAGTTCCGTGAAATTGCGTTTTTTTTTCAAACGACGACAAAAGTAACTGTCTCATTTCGTTTAAAATAGTTTTCCTAAAGAGTATTTAGCAAAATCTAGAGTATAAAGCAAAAAACATGGAAAATTGTAAGTTTCTAAGTCTCATAGGTTAGAAATACCAAGGGGTGGGAGACTAATTAACTTATAAACCACTTTGAACGCCGATTACTCAAAAATAGTTGCCTTTGTTAAAGAAGTAATATATGAAACTTTACATTTATTTAAAAAACCTATTGAACGATACCCTACACGATGGGGTAGAATTAAAAAATATTCTTCATCCCCACTGAAGTGGGATGAAGAGTGTATAGAGAGCCACCCCTAAAATGTAAAATTATTATTATTTTATAATGCCAATATATTATGACATAAGTAACTATAGCAAAATTCATCAATTTATATTCATAATTACAGAAGTGAGATGAGCGGACAGACAGTCAGACGGACGGACTTCGCCCGCGTAGTATAGTGTTCTTGGAGAAAAAACTACTTCGGCGAATAACTCTCTATTTACAGCAATATACCTACTTCTGATAAAATATTGAAAATGTTTATAGGTTTACCCAATGCAAATGGTTAAAAATGGGACCCTATCACCTCGACGCGACATGCGCGACCGCTTGATATGCATTATATTATTATATCTATCGCGCTCGAGTATAAAAAGACTATTTAAAAAAACCGCATCAAAATCCGTTGCGTAGATTTAAAGATCTAAGCATACAATATAGGTACATAGGGACAGACAGATAAAGCGACTTGTTTTATACTACGTAGTGAATAATCATTTAATTTGCCATTCAAATATAATTTGACATTCCAACAAAACTGGCCAACTACCTCTATGGATATTCCATAAGAACTGCAGCAGTGCTATTCTCTAAGGACAAACGATCTAACAGCCTAGGAAACAGCCGCTGTAACAGCGGTGAGGACAGAATCGGTATTCCGCAAGTTTGTCCCTACGCTGTTCGATACTAGCGCTTCATGGCTGTTGGCGGCATGATTTGAAATTAAATTTTTGACATTTCTTATATGAAATTGGTATTCTCTAAGCAAAACATCCTTCAGCTTCGACTGCAGCCTCGGCGTACGCTTACAACTTTTTATGTCAAACGAAAAGCTTTAATTTCGTGGCTGTAGCACGGCATAGTCAAGAATTTTAAGTGTTTCATTCGTAAATTGTGGCCCTTCCACTTAAGATTTACATTGTGTTAGTTTGTGTTACTGATTTTGAAGTTGGATTACTCTGAATATAAAATGTAAGTATTTCGTTTACAATATGAAATTATGTACTTTAGCCGATATAATAAGTATGTGAAGGTGCATCTTTAGGTTTGAAATTGTTTTTATTCATTTAACAGGGCCGCAAGAGTCTTGTGTATGTTATATCTTCTCGAAGAGGCTAAGAGACGTGATGAGTTGGAAAAAAGACGCCAAAGTCGCAGGATACGAAACCTTCGGCATATATCATCCGACCGCAACTACGTCCTAAATTTCCGACTCACCAGGGATCTCATATCTGCATTGGAAGGAGATCTTGTACCATTACTGCCTCCACGAGTACGACGTGGTGGTCTCAGTCATCATGTTAAGGTAAGCCGTAGGTACCTTAATAATCTAGACTTAAGTACTTATTTTTGTATTGCATAAACTATAAAGTATAAGACAATGCAGTGCAATACAACTACATAATAATTATTATCATACTCATATAGACACTAGTCTGTTACACAGTTAATTATAATTATACCTAGTATGCACTGGGTTCTAGTAGGAATGTCAGTGTTATCCAACTGCAGAAAAGTTATTTCTTAGTATTGAGTTTATTTACATAAAAATATTACATTTTATAATATTTTGGCAAAGTTTTTCCTATTGCTTTTTAATCCACTATTTTCAATGCACAACATAAAACAACCCTATTTTTATTTTTTCAGATTCTATGCACTCTATCATTTTTGGCCACCGGAAGTTACCAAAACATAGTTGGAAAGTCACTTTTCAACTATGTTTCACAGCCATCTGCTAGCCGGGCTATTCGATTAATAGTCAGTGCTCTTAATCACCCCAACATTGTAAAGAAATACATAAGATTTCCACAAAATCTAAATGAAAGAGAAATAAAAAAAGTAATATTTTATAACACTACAATAATGATATAATTCACTGGTCTCAACGCTACTTTGGCTCATTGATTTCTAATTTCTATAATATATTACAGATTTTACAATAAGTTTAAAATGCCCGGTGTAATTGGCTGTGTTGATGGGACTTTGGTGGCCATGGTTCGACCTAAAACAAACGAAGACAGATACTACTGTAGAAAAGGTTACCATGCTAGAAATGTTTTAATTGTAAGTTTTAATAAGTGATTATAAAATTATATTACCAATAATTGTTGATTCAATAAAACTTTTAAAATAATACAAATCAATTGTAATTAAATTGAATTACTGCACAAACAAAGTTGTGATCGACATCTCATTATTATAATAATTGATAATTATTATTTATATTAAGAAAATGTTTAATAATTGTTTTTCTTTAATAGAATATGTAATTATTTTATTTAATAAAATAAATATTAAAATGAAACATTTTTGTTGCAGATAAATGACTGTGATCTCAATATACTGCATGTGGACGCTACATTTGGAGGAGCTACACATGACAGTTTTATATTTAATAACACCGTTATCCAGCACCACCTAGAACAGCTAAACAATGCAGGAGAGACAGCATATTTGTTAGGTATGTACAATATACTCTTGGTCTCTGGCAATTGATATTCATTAATAGTAGATAAGCAGTTGGTAATGTAAATTGTAAATACTTATTATAATATATTGTTCTATTGTTCGCAGGTGATTCTGCATACGGACAGAGGTCCTACCTGATGACCCCATGTGCCAACCCTGAGCCTGGTTCTCCAGAAGAATACTACAATACTGTGCATAGCACGGCAAGAAATAGCGTAGAAAGAACCATAGGAATTTTAAAAGGCAGATTTAGATGCCTTCTGGTTCATAGAGTGTTACACTATGATCCAGAAATGGTTTCTAAAATTATTATAGCTTGCTGTGTTTTGCACAATATTTGTAACAGAGCTGGATTACCAGCCTTCGAGTTGCCATATAATTTGCAACATGAAGAAATTCGGTTGCAAAGTGAGAGTCATCACGTAGAGCCTGCTGCATCTGTAGGCGCTTTGGAGCATGGCCGCGCGTGTCGCCAGCAACTTATTAATATATTATGGCATGGGAGGCGATAAATAATATTTATTTTTTGCATGTCTTAGTTAAAAATAGTTAAGAAATAGTATATTTTATTGAAATGTTTATTTTAAATTATCATTATACTATAATAATACCTCGGTAAACTATTAAAACAGAGATAAAATGTTAAATATTTTTATACATTTTTATTTTTCATTTAGGTTTTAGTTGTTAATTTTAGTTGTAAATATTTATTAAAGTTCATTTGAGATTACTTATTATTATTTACTAATGCTTTCTACATTTAATTAAAAAAAATTATATTAAGATGTCAATAAAAAAAATAAAGTTCTACATAACAGAGCTAATATAAAATATTATGTAGAGGTATTCTGAGGTCTGTTACATAGAACTTTTTCAACACATTGAGTGATAGCATTAGCGAAGCGGTCTAATGCTTCTGCCAGTATTTTTGGACCCTGTGAGTTGGCCTCCATCGCCCGAGCCCGAGCGAGCTCCGCCTCGGCACGCTGCTCTTCAATGGCGATAAACCTTTCGGTGAGGCTCGCCATCTCAGATCGTCGCTGCGACGGGGGAGACCGTTGCAGCGGACGTCGGCGTACCGGACGGGCCCCAGCCCGCGGAAATGTGAGTGCGGTGCGGCGGTGATGCTGCGCGGCAGTGCTGGGCCTCTGCGCCGCCGCCGGTGTGGATGAGCCCCTCCGCCGACTCGGGGAATCGAACCAAATGCGCCTTCGCGCGCTGACACCATCGTTTTGTCCAGTTGCTGGCATTTAATCTGACACTTCGACATTTCTAACCGCTTCAGCCTGTGTATAAACGAGTGTATTTAATTTCTTTTGTTCATAAGGCTTCTTAACTTAAACAAAAAATATTTAAAAAGTGAATATCTAAATGTAAACATAATATATTTCATTATATTATATACCATTTCAACTCCGTGTAATGTGAACACATCTTCTATTACGCCCATAGTGACATCTGGAGTATCTACAGATGGTGTGAGGTTTTCAGCTACAGTGTCTCCAACAACAGCAGCTGCAGTTCCTTCCTAAAAAGTAATTAAGTTGTTTAATATTAAAATACAAACACATAGTAGACAAATATTATTATTACATTATTGTGTAAACCACACTTCCATGCAGCTATTAGTGTATTTTCAAAAATTATATATTTATTGTTTAGCCTGTTCATCAATAATAATCTGCCTTATGACCACAATTTCAGATCTGTGTTTATTCTAGCAATGTAGCTATTGAAATAAATCTTACCCATTGTATATTTTGAGCATCCAGGATGGTCACAGATTGCTCAGGAACATCCTGAAAAACAATTGAAAATCACACAAAGTTATAATATACATTTAAATGAATTTTATGTTATGACTTAATTATAATAAAATTTGGTCTCACATTAAGCTGACGCAATATGCTTTCTGAGTCATTAGTCTCAGAGCATAGAGGCGGTTGAACTGGTTGACTTTCATGTTCCTACAAATAGACAATAAAAAATTAAATTACACTTTAAAATAATCACAAATTAATAATTATAGTGTATGTATGACATAGGTCTAAATTAATGACTCATGCTTTAGAACTAAGATACATACGGGAAATGGATTAATTGCTAAATTTGTATCGCCAGTAGCATAACTAAGACCACCAGAAATGGTCAAAATCTTTTGTTCCAGTCCTGTTAGCTCCACCAACTCTGCATCAACCCCACCACCAGTTTTCCGCCTAGCAGTCTCTGCATTATTAGCTTTCCTTTTTGTAGAAGCTTTTTTATCTTTCCAATACTGTACAAAAAATTTTTAAAAGAACCATAATAATAATATTAGAGAGAAATAAAGATACATAAGTACTTCTAAATTAACCACTGTAATATATTATGTCACTTTTATGCATTGTTTTGTCTATTTCTATAATAATGTGATCTACAGATTACTAACCTTAGCCCACTGCTTCCAGTCTTTAATACATCCATCTCCAACACTATTTAAAACTGTAGCTATTTCCATCCAGCCACTTCGCATGCGAGTTCTTGCATTGGCTGTACGGGCATGTCCGGTGGCAAGGTCTGATCTCACCTCCATATACCCAATCAATTTCTCCAATTGAAGTGCAGAGGGACCAGCATTACGAGTCACTGCAAAAGTTTAAGTACATTAGCAACTTATTTTAACATTTGTAATTAAAATACTGAGCCATAATATGAGACAACAGACTGTATCATGGTAGAATGATACTTACTTGTTTAATTTAGATTAATGTTCACTATGTGTTGTGGAACAAGTCACGTCAACTATTCTGTTGCAACTAAGTTACTGAATGTTTAAAATAACACATTATTTTATTTTACACGGTCCCAAGTTTTTTTTTCAACAAGATTTAGGAATTAGGATTTTGCTTACAAACAGTGCGTATGATTTGACAGTTTTTTTTTTTAGTATGCAAAGACCAAATTTGTTCCAAGCATTTCAACTTTCTTATGATAATTTGCTATTATTTTTAATGAAACCCATTCTAATAATTTGTTTATGTTATTTTGTTTATAAAAGTATTAATATAATAATTGTTATCACAACGAAATTGCTGATATTTACGAAACAATAACATATCGATAATTTAAATACGACTGCGCCCATCTCTCAAAAACAGCCTTGCGAACAGCCGTGCGTTCACGCAGCCGAGACATCGTCGACGAGCTAATAGAGCTTAGAGAATACCGAAAATTCCGCCTTGACTACAGCCAACGATGTCACGGCTGCGACATCCGTGAAAACAGCCACGAAAACAGCCTAAACGTGTTGCTTAGAGAATAGCATAGCAGTACAGAATATTCGTTGAGCGAGCACCGAGTCGCGACTCGCGAGTGCCGCCGAGACATGTCCCTGCATTTTAAATCTGTAATATCTTCGAAAATATTCATTTAAATTACATGCTATAAAGGGCCATATTGATCTATATTAAATGCACAATGTATTTAAGGTACTAAATTGGATAAGGATTAATGCTGTATTGCTTAAAATCGCTTCGTAAATAAGCTATTAAATTAAAATCAAAGTAAAGGATAAAAAAATGGTTATTGTGGGTTATCCCGTAAGAGATAGATATATGCTATCGCGGACTTTTTTGTAGGCTTTTTTATGATGAACAAAACTGTAGTACATTATTTTGATCTATCTCATAGGGTTCAGCCACCGTTTGCAATGTAAGCGGAAAAAATGTAATTATTTACGACATCACATTAGAAACCTCAAAAATAACAGTATTTCTCCACTATTTAATGAATATTATTATACATATAAACCTTCCTCTTCAATCACTCTATCTATGAAAAAAAACCGCATCAAAATCCGTTGCGTAGTTTTAAAGATTAAAGCATACATAGGGATATAGGGACAGAGAAAGCGACTTTGTTTTATACTATGTAGTGATTCCAATCTAATAAGGATAAAAGATGATTTAGTCGAAAATGTTTTTAGTTTCTGCTGTAACCTACCCTTTTTTGCCAAGCTGTACCTACATGATTTAATCTCAATAAAAAGGTCCCTAATCCTTCTGAAATAATTTAAATAATTGAGTTATTTCATTTAATTGAAATACAAAATAATGAACTAGTTGTAATAGCATGTTAATTATAACATTCCTTACAGATTGACTAGACAATTTTAATAAAGCACGACTTATTCGCTAATCAAATAGCAGAACATTTTCATTCGTATCCTTATTGCTTTGGTACACAGGACACAGGAAGTATTTAATAAAACCTCTAACAACAGGGTCGCTAGCTTTTTGTGCCATTGAGGTCTTGTTTCGATAAGGTAAAATTAATAAAGGCTAATCTACACTGTTTAGGTGTGTTTATAACAGGAACATTAAAGAAAGCAAAGTGTTTTCGGCAACCCTGGAAGAACGTAACTTATTATTTGGGGGGACAGGATATCTTTAAATTTTATTTTCTTATTGAAAGTTAAATTAGTTATAATATTTTCTTTCACATTATTCCTATTAGAAATATTGGGCTATGACAATCACTGTACCTGCGTGGAAGTAATAAATTCTTAATTCTCAACTAAGAATGATTTTCATATACAAACATGGATTATAAGGTAATTACTCCATCCAAAATTATATATCTAATAAATAATAAATACTAATCATTCACTACCCTCTCTACTTATCACATACACTACATGATATCAAGAAATATGAATATAACAACCCTAGTTCAAAACCAAGAGCCATCGTAAACAATGTTGTTTTAAATCAAAAGCGCCCCATAAACTCCTCCCTAAACACATCTCCCATAAAATTATGTGACGACAAGTGAAAGGTCACGCTAGGGTCATCAACTTAAATAGTCATATAAAGTATAAACTGGTCTAAATCCTAATCTCCAGGTACACCACACCTTAATTACCCGCCATTGGTGACGTATATGTCTGTGAGACCGGGTTGTTCGAAAAACTCTAATATTTTTTTCACCGTCCATTGAATTACATTGCGGTTTCAAGTAGCTGCCTTATTCCACACGTCCTAACTCCTATCGCCA
This sequence comes from Phengaris alcon alcon, assembly GCA_037179445.1. Taxonomy (NCBI): domain Eukaryota; kingdom Metazoa; phylum Arthropoda; class Insecta; order Lepidoptera; family Lycaenidae; genus Phengaris; species Phengaris alcon. The sequence goes on from JAYRCH010000706.1 coordinate 87,592, forward strand.
GTTTACCCCGCGACAGCGACGCGGGCGCACATTGCCGTATTTTGGCGCCAACCCGGTGCGTGAGACCGGCGTCACCAACTAAGTAAGTCAAATGGTTATTGTGTATATTTTTGTTTTACTTATTTTGAAAGAGACTATTTTTGCTATTTACTGTGTAATTATATTATAATATCATAAGTAAGCTTTTTGCCCCATTTGTTCGATATTTTACAAGAAATATTTACGCGCTTGTCATTCAAATTGTGAACTTTGTTTTACCATGTCATACGAAAGTAATCAGCGACGTCTCGAGGCTCTTCTGCAAGAAGCAATGCCTGATGAGGACACATTACAAACGTCATCAGAAAGTGAATCTGAAAGTGACTTTGAACCGGAAAATTTCGAACCAGATCAAATACAAAATTCAATTAGCGAAGAGGATTTGAGTGACCGAGAATCTTCAGGTAGTGAAAACTCTTCATTTTATTTGTGAAAGGACAAATCAACGAGATGGAGTAAAGAGCCCCCATCGCCAATCTGTCCGTACTAGAAGATTCAATATTGTAACTCACTTACCAGGACCGAAACGGGTTATTGCCGGTGAGAAAGAACCTCTTGGAATTTGGAAACACTTCACTATAATCGATATTATTGTAAAGTATACTAACCAATATATTGACACAGTGAAACATAGATATAAAAAAGAGATACGTATGCGAGACTGAGTAACATCAAAGAGATACAATGCTTTATGGGTTTGAGTCTATTAGCCGGAGTGAAAAAATCGAATCATCTGAATATTGAAGAGTTGTTTCGGACTGATGGCGGTGCTGTAGAAATATTTCGACTTTCTATGTCTGCTGCGAGGTTTAAATTTCTGCTGCGAGTTTTGAGATTTGATGATTGCACAACGAGGCAGCAAAGAAAAGCTATTGACAAGATTTGCCATATCAGAGAAATATTTACTATGTTCATCCAAAATTGCAAGGATAATTATACTTTATCTGCTTTTGTAACAGTTGATGAAAAATTTGGAAGCTTTTCGTCGAAGATGCTCATTTCGTCAATATATTCCAAATAAACCAAACCCCTATGGTATCAAAATTCACGCGCTCTGCGACTCTAAAATGTTTTACACGTTCAGTATGGAAATTTATCCCGAAAATCAACCAACGGAAGGTCCATTCAATATTGATAATTCTGGTCTAGCTGTTGTCCAAAGATTATGCGAACCGATTTTCAATACTGGTCGAAATGTTATAACTGATAATTGGTACACCAGTTTACCGTTGGCTAATGCGTTACTTCAGAACGGTCTAACGATGGTTGGAACAATCAGGAAGAACAAAAAGGAATTTCCTCCGGATTTCAATGTATTACGTGGTGTGAAGTCTAGTATGTTTGGTTTTCGTGAGAACATGGTTTTGGTTTCTCATGTTCCAAAAGCAGGAAGAAACGTCCTTCTGATTAGTACGCATATTATTATGCATAATGATAATAAAGTTGACGCTGAAACTCAAAACCCGACATAATATTGAGCTACAATGACACGAAGGGTGGGGTCGATGTCGTAGATCGTCTGTGCGCAAACTACAACTGTGCTCGAGCAACAAGACGTTGGCCTATGGTGGTCTTATACGCCATGTTGAACGTCAGTACTATAAACAGTCAAGTGATACATACAGCTAATAATCAAAACTCAAAACTTCTACACCGTCACTTCATTGAGAATTTGGCTATGAGTCTGATTGAACCGCATATAAGAGAACGACAGACACAGTTGAATTTACCGCGGTCATTGCGACAAAGACTTTCAGAAGTTTTGAAGATCGATGATGTTCCTGGGGTAGCTGGTCCTTCGAGGAATGGTCGGTGCTTTGAATGTGGATAGCAAAAAAACAGAAAAACCAGGTTTTCTTGCCATAAATGTAAAAAATATATATGCCTTGAGCACGTAGTTCCTACTTGCTCCAATTGTTTGGCTTTCGAAGATGAGTGATTTTGTATTATATATATATATATATATATATATATATAAAATAAAGAAACTTAAATGGTAATACTTCAACCAAAACAATATATATATATATATATATATATATTGTTTTGGTTGAAGTATTACCATTTAAGTTTCTTTATTTTATATTTCCATTATCATAAGACTTATTAAGGCTGATTTCATCGTTAAATATTAAAGTTTATTGCGACATTTTTAGTTTAAAATAATATAGTTAAAATACGTTATAATTTGAATGCTACCAAAGATATTGTCCAATGTTAATAAAAGAGATTTGATTTGTGTAATACCCATGTTTTATTGACCAAACAAATATCTAATTTTATAACCTTTCCAATGAAAATTCAGCATAAACAGTAAATTATAGAAAAACTCGTAGTCAAAAACTCGGTGCGTGAGACCGGGGTCACCAACGATGTAAGTCTAATACACGTCACCAGTGGCGGGTTAATTAAGTAGTAAAAACGTCGTATCTAAATTAGCTTGTTTAACCCTTTCAGACCTGGTGTCAACAATTGTACACATATAATATAAAAATAAATTTAAGTATTAATTTCACATTATTTGCAACTAAAAACGGTTGTATTCATTCGTTCACATAATAAACTACCGAAAACGATACTCCCAACGCAATCTCTTAGCCTTTAACCCTTTCAGACCTGATTTTTTTATTTTCGCTAATCGATCTGAAAAAAATGCCTGCAACTAGGCTATTGTAAATAGATCTAAGGAAAAATAAATCCTGATTACAAGCTTTTCAAGAAAAACAGCTTTTTCTTTTTGTGTACAAGTGTACATATCCGTCAAACGTAATGAAAATATTAGTGTTAAGGGATGTTTATCTATAATGATAAAAACATTTATTTTACAACTTTTTATTAGGAAATACGAAGCAATATGAAATAACAAATATAAATAATAGTATTCTCTTTATAAAAATTAACAAAAAATGGCTTTTTCTTTAGGTAGATTTAACAAATTGCACTTAAATCACAGTCTAAATTAAAATTAAAATCAAAGGCATCAATATAGCATCCTATGTATGAAATTCTAAGAAACAATTCTTATCCTTAGTTAGGCATAAGTGAACCTTGCATTTTATACATTTGATTCGGGTTCTACCCTTGCATCCCATCATTTTACACCGTGTCCCAAGCCCCTCATCGTGTATCTCAACTCTGGGATCAGTAGCAATGGGTGGAAACCAAGCTGGTAAAATTGTGTTCACTATTTCCTTGTGTCTCCACCTAACACTATGCTTCGGCGTAATATTCTGTAAAAGCGTATCTTCAGAGGCGGAAGGCACTTCTGGTAAAAAGTTATCACTCATTTCAACCCACGATGAGCCAGCGTCTTCATCATCATCATCCGGTTGGTTCCGGCTGATGACATCTACTCCCACTGGGACACATCGTAGCTCCCGTTCAGACACAGTCCAACTGGTCCTTCGTCATCAGAAAATAATTCTAAATCAGAAAGGCAACCTTCTTCTAGTGCTCTAATAGCGTCGCGCGAAAACATATTGGTAATTTTTTATCTGAAAATAGTATTAACACAATTTGTAACATCAAAAACAACAAAATTACACCATTCAATAACAATTATAATTTATTTTAGTAATACCTACGATGTACAACAACAAATCAGAAATACATCATATGCGCCTGATGTGTACATTTGTGTACAAATATAAAAATCACGAAAATTTTACAAAAATAAACTAAAACCAACAACATGTATGTAAAATATGACGACAACAATATAACACATCGACCTATAAATATTTCATTACATATAGGTACTTTGATATTTTCTACTTTTTAGAAATAAAATAATGAACTTACCTGCACAATGCAAACTTCGGTTGGCTACTGGTCATAACTTGCCAAAAACTGTCATTAAGAACGTCGCTTTGTAGATTAGTCGGCTAGCGCCATCTTTTATCGAGCGGTGCGCAACTGTATAGCGCGTTTGTGTACTGTTTCCTGAATTCTATGAAATCTTTTTTGTAGATCGGTATTCTAAAAACGAAATACAATTTTATACAATAATATTTTTAATGGCATAGGCAATTAAAAATATTAATTAGGTTATGAAATAAGACAAAATTTAAGTACAAAATTGAAACTAGCTCAATACTAATTTCGCATGCATTTTAGTGTAAACGAAATCTGATTAGGCTAGATGACTAAATGAATAGTATTCTTAATTATAAGTAACTTCTCAGAAGAAACAGTATATCAAAAGTAAATATTTTCAAAGGTCAATCTGCGATCTGTTTACAAAATTTCGCAAGTCTCGAGCAAGTACCTAACACGTCTAGGTAAAGTGTATGAAGTATTATACTTTTTAGATGTCTCTAATTACTAAAACTTACTAAAACTACACATAAAATATATTATTTTTCAGATTTACCAAGTAGCAGGTAATGCCTCAATATATCTGAGTATATTAATAAAACTAAATAGTTTAGATGGAGTCATCACTAGCCTACGACAGTTTTTGAGCTAAAAATGTCGTTCAAACAATTTTTTGCTTCATATTTTTTTATTAATTATAACAAATATTTTTTACTTATTTTACTCGGTATCATAAAATATATACCGACACACAAAGCAAAAAATTTGTACTTACACTTTTTACGAAAATTATGCCAACGGCGGAGTATGAAATTTGGCACACTGAAAGTTTATCTGAATAATTTTTTTTCTATAATTAATGCTTATAAACATTAAATTAATAAAAACAATATTAAACACACACTACCTCAGATTAATAACTCACGGTAAGCATTTTACAAATTAAATGATTTACGTTTAAGTTGTCCACTGTCCACTAGTACAATTCAGTACTAAACATAGCGTAGTTTTACATATATTCAACCCGTAGACTACTAACTCTGCTAAACTTACATCTAATAAGTTATAAGTTCTCGAAGTATTGGTTTGAGGAGTTAATATTATCTGAGGAATTTGTCAAGGGAGTTGGGATCGTGAACTAAATCGAATGCAATTTTAGCTTGCAAAGGATTTTCCTAGATATAATTTAAAGTAATGACGTGCTTTGAACGTGGAGTTATATCTACGTAAATTCTAGATTTTTTGTTTTTAGGGCTCCGTACCCAAAGGGTCATAACCTAACCAAGAGCATGTCAGGACAAGTCTATGGAGAGTTCCGTGAAATTGCGTTTTTTTTTCAAACGACTACAAAAGTAACTGTCTCATTTCGTTTAAAATAGTTTTCCTAAAGAGTATTTAGCAAAATCTAGAGTATAAAGCAAAAAACATGGAAAATTGTAAGTTTCTAAGTCTCATAGGTTAGAAATACCAAGGGGTGGGAGACTAATTAACTTATAAACCACTTTGAACGCCGATTACTCAAAAATAGTTGCCTTTGTTAAAGAAGTAATATATGAAACTTTACATTTATTTAAAAAACCTATTGAACGATACCCTACACGATGGGGTAGAATTAAAAAATATTCTTCATCCCCACTGAAGTGGGATGAAGAGTGTATAGAGAGCCACCCCTAAAATGTAAAATTATTATTATTTTATAATGCCAATATATTATGACATAAGTAACTATAGCAAAATTCATCAATTTATATTCATAATTACAGAAGTGAGATGAGCGGACAGACAGTCAGACGGACGGACTTCGCCCGCGTAGTATAGTGTTCTTGGAGAAAAAACTACTTCGGCGAATAACTCTCTATTTACAGCAATATACCTACTTCTGATAAAATATTGAAAATGTTTATAGGTTTACCCAATGCAAATGGTTAAAAATGGGACCCTCATCACCTCGACGCGACATGCGCGACCGCTTGATATGCATTATATTATTATATCTATCGCGCTCGAGTATAAAAAGACTATTTAAAAAAACCGCATCAAAATCCGTTGCGTAGATTTAAAGATCTAAGCATACAATATAGGTACATAGGGACAGACAGATAAAGCGACTTGTTTTATACTACGTAGTGAATAATCATTTAATTTGCCATTCAAATATAATTTGACATTCCAACAAAACTGGCCAACTACCTCTATGGATATTCCATAAGAACTGCAGCAGTGCTATTCTCTAAGGACAAACGATCTAACAGCCTAGGAAACAGCCGCTGTAACAGCGGTGAGGACAGAATCGGTATTCCGCAAGTTTCGTCCCTACGCTGTTCGATACTAGCGCTTCATGGCTGTTGGCGGCATGATTTGAAATTAAATTTTTGACATTTCTTATATGAAATTGGTATTCTCTAAGCAAAACATCCTTCAGCTTCGACTGCAGCCTCGGCGTACGCTTACAACTTTTTATGTCAAACGAAAAGCTTTAATTTCGTGGCTGTAGCACGGCTTAGTCAAGAATTTTAAGTGTTTCATTCGTAAATTGTGGCCCTTCCACTTAAGATTTACATTGTGTTAGTTTGTGTTACTGATTTTGAAGTTGGATTACTCTGAATATAAAATGTAAGTATTTCGTTTACAATATGAAATTATGTACTTTAGCCGATATAATAAGTATGTGAAGGTGCATCTTTAGGTTTGAAATTGTTTTTATTCATTTAACAGGGCCGCAAGAGTCTTGTGTATGTTATATCTTCTCGAAGAGGCTAAGAGACGTGATGAGTTGGAAAAAAGACGCCAAAGTCGCAGGATACGAAACCTTCGGCATATATCATCCGACCGCAACTACGTCCTAAATTTCCGACTCACCAGGGATCTCATATCTGCATTGGAAGGAGATCTTGTACCATTACTGCCTCCACGAGTACGACGTGGTGGTCTCAGTCATCATGTTAAGGTAAGCCGTAGGTACCTTAATAATCTAGACTTAAGTACTTATTTTTGTATTGCATAAACTATAAAGTATAAGACAATGCAGTGCAATACAACTACATAATAATTATTATCATACTCATATAGACACTAGTCTGTTACACAGTTAATTATAATTATACCTAGTATGCACTGGGTTCTAGTAGGAATGTCAGTGTTATCCAACTGCAGAAAAGTTATTTCTTAGTATTGAGTTTATTTACATAAAAATATTACATTTTATAATATTTTGGCAAAGTTTTTCCTATTGCTTTTTAATCCACTATTTTCAATGCACAACATAAAACAACCCTATTTTTATTTTTTCAGATTCTATGCACTCTATCATTTTTGGCCACCGGAAGTTACCAAAACATAGTTGGAAAGTCACTTTTCAACTATGTTTCACAGCCATCTGCTAGCCGGGCTATTCGATTAATAGTCAGTGCTCTTAATCACCCCAACATTGTAAAGAAATACATAAGATTTCCACAAAATCTAAATGAAAGAGAAATAAAAAAAGTAATATTTTATAACACTACAATAATGATATAATTCACTGGTCTCAACGCTACTTTGGCTCATTGATTTCTAATTTCTATAATATATTACAGATTTTACAATAAGTTTAAAATGCCCAGTGTAATTGGCTGTGTTGATGGGACTTTGGTGGCCATGGTTCGACCTAAAACAAACGAAGACAGATACTACTGTAGAAAAGGTTACCATGCTAGAAATGTTTTAATTGTAAGTTTTAATAAGTGATTATAAAATTATATTACCAATAATTGTTGATTCAATAAAACTTTTAAAATAATACAAATCAATTGTAATTAAATTGAATTACTGCACAAACAAAGTTGTGATCGACATCTCATTATTATAATAATTGATAATTATTATTTATATTAAGAAAATGTTTAATAATTGTTTTTCTTTAATAGAATATGTAATTATTTTATTTAATAAAATAAATATTAAAATGAAACATTTTTGTTGCAGATAAATGACTGTGATCTCAATATACTGCATGTGGACGCTACATTTGGAGGAGCTACACATGACAGTTTTATATTTAATAACACCGTTATCCAGCACCACCTAGAACAGCTAAACAATGCAGGAGAGACAGCATATTTGTTAGGTATGTACAATATACTCTTGGTCTCTGGCAATTGATATTCATTAATAGTAGATAAGCAGTTGGTAATGTAAATTGTAAATACTTATTATAATATATTGTTCTATTGTTCGCAGGTGATTCTGCATACGGACAGAGGTCCTACCTGATGACCCCATGTGCCAACCCTGAGCCTGGTTCTCCAGAAGAATACTACAATACTGTGCATAGCACAGCAAGAAATAGCGTAGAAAGAACCATAGGAATTTTAAAAGGCAGATTTAGATGCCTTCTGGTTCATAGAGTGTTACACTATGATCCAGAAATGGTTTCTAAAATTGTTATAGCTTGCTGTGTTTTGCACAATATTTGTAACAGAGCTGGATTACCAGCCTTCGAGTTGCCATATAATTTGCAACATGAAGAAATTCGGTTGCAAAGTGAGAGTCATCACGTAGAGCCTGCTGCATCTGTAGGCGCTTTGGAGCATGGCCGTGCTTGTCTCCGGCAACTTATTAATATATTATGGCATGGGAGGCGATAAATAATATTTATTTTTTGCATGTCTTAGTTAAAAATAGTCAAGAAATAGTATATTTTATTGAAATGTTTATTTTAAATTATCATTATACTATAATAATACCTCGGTAAACTATTAAAACAGAGATAAAATGTTAAATATTTTTATACATTTTTATTTTTCATTTAGGTTTTAGTTGTTAATTTTAGTTGTAAATATTTATTAAAGTTCATTTGAGATTACTTATTATTATTTACTAATGCTTTCTACATTTAATTAAAAAAAATTATATTAAGATGTCAATAAAAAAAATAAAGTTCTACATAACAGAGCTAATATAAAATATTATGTAGAGGTATTCTGAGGTCTGTTACATAGAACTTTTTCAACACATTGAGTGATAGCATTAGCGAAGCGGTCTAATGCTTCTGCCAGTATTTTTGGACCCTGTGAGTTGGCCTCCATCGCCCGAGCCCGAGCGAGCCCCGCCTCGGCACGCTGCTCTTCAATGGCGATAAACCTTTCGGTGAGGCTCGCCATCTCAGATCGTCGCTGCGACGGGGGAGACCGTTGCAGCGGACGTCGGCGTACCGGACGGGCCCCAGCCCGCGGTAATGTGAGTGCGGTGCGGCGGTGATGCTGCGCGGCAGTGCTGGGTCTCTGCGCCGCCGCCGGTGTGGATGAGCCCCTCCGCCGACTCGGGGAATCGAACCAAATGCGCCTTCGCGCGCTGACACCATCGTTTTGTCCAGTTGCTGGCATTTCCTCTGACACTTCGACATTTCTAACCGCTTCAGCCTGTGTATAAACGAGTGTATTTAATTTCTTTTGTTCATAAGGCTTCTTAACTTAAACAAAAAATATTTAAAAAGTGAATATCTAAATGTAAACATAATATATTTCATTATATTATATACCATTTCAACTCCGTGTAATGTGAACACATCTTCTATTACGCCCATAGTGACATCTGGAGTATCTACAGATGGTGTGAGGTTTTCAGCTACAGTGTCTCCAACAACAGCAGCTGCAGTTCCTTCCTAAAAAGTAATTAAGTTGTTTAATATTAAAATACATACACATAGTAGACAAATATTATTATTACATTATTGTGTAAACCACACTTCCATGCAGCTATTAGTGTATTTTCAAAAATTATATATTTTTTGTTTAGCCTGTTCATCAATAATAATCTGCCTTATGACCACAATTTCAGATCTGTGTTTATTCTAGCAATGTAGCTATTGAAATAAATCTTACCCATTGTATATTTTGAGCATCCAGGATGGTCACAGATTGCTCAGGAACATCCTGAAAAACAATTGAAAATCACACAAAGTTATAATATACATTTAAATGAATTTTATGTTATGACTTAATTATAATAAAATTTGGTCTCACATTAAGCTGACGCAATATGCTTTCTGAGTCATTAGTCTCAGAGCATAGAGGCGGTTGAACTGGTTGACTTTCATGTTCCTACAAATAGACAATAAAAAATTAAATTACACTTTAAAATAATCACAAATTAATAATTATAGTGTATGTATGACATAGGTCTAAATTAATGACTCATGCTTTAGAACTAAGATACATACGGGAAATGGATTAATTGCTAAATTTGTATCGCCAGTAGCATAACTAAGACCACCAGAAATGGTCAAAATCTTTTGTTCCAGTCCTGTTAGCTCCACCAACTCTGCATCAACCCCACCACCAGTTTTCCGCCTAGCAGTCTCTGCATTATTAGCTTTCCTTTTTGTAGAAGCTTTTTTATCTTTCCAATACTGTACAAAAATTTTTTAAAAGAACCATAATAATAATATTAGAGAGAAATAAAGATACATAAGTACTTCTAAATTAACCACTGTAATATATTATGTCACTTTTATGCATTGTTTTGTCTATTTCTATAATAATGTGATCTACAGATTACTAACCTTAGCCCACTGCTTCCAGTTTTTAATACATCCATCTCCAACACTATTTAAAACTGTAGCTATTTCCATCCAGCCACTTCGCATGCGAGTTCTTGCATTGGCTGTACGGGCATGTCCGGTGGCAAGGTCTGATCTCACCTCCATATACCCAATCAATTTCTCCAATTGAAGTGCAGAGGGACCAGCATTACGAGTCACTGCAAAAGTTTAAGTACATTAGCAACTTATTTTAACATTTGTAATTAAAATACTGAGCCATAATATGAGACAACAGACTGTATCATGGTAGAATGATACTTACTTGTTTAATTTAGATTAATGTTCACTATGTGTTGTGGAACAAGTCACGTCAACTATTCTGTTGCAACTAAGTTACTGAATGTTTAAAATAACACATTATTTTATTTTACACGGTCCCAAGTTTTTTTTTCAACAAGATTTAGGAATTAGGATTTTGTTTACAAACAGTGCGTACGATTTGACAGTTTTTTTTTTAGTATGCAAAGACCAAATTTGTTCCAAGCATTTCAACTTTCTTATGATAATTTGCTATTATTTTTAATGAAACCCATTCTAATAATTTGTTTATGTTATTTTGTTTATAAAAGTATTAATATAATAATTGTTATCACAACGAAATTGCTGATATTTACGAAACAATAACATATCGATAATTTAAATACGACTGCGCCCATCTCTCAAAAACAGCCTTGCGAACAGCCGTGCGTTCACGCAGCCGAGACATCGTCGACGAGCTAATAGAGCTTAGAGAATACCGAAAATTCCGCCTTGACTACAGCCAACGATGTCACGGCTGCGACATCCGTGAAAACAGCCACGAAAACAGCCTAAACGTGTTGCTTAGAGAATAGCATAGCAGTACAGAATATTCGTTGAGCGAGCACCGAGTCGCGACTCGCGAGTGCCGCCGAGACATGTCCCTGCATTTTAAATCTGTAATATCTTCGAAAATATTCATTTAAATTACATGCTATAAAGGGCCATATTGATCTATATTAAATGCACAATGTATTTAAGGTACTAAATTGGATAAGGATTAATGCTGTATTGCTTAAAATCGCTTCGTAAATAAGCTATTAAATTAAAATCAAAGTAAAGGATAAAAAAATGGTTATTGTGGGTTATCCCGTAAGAGATAGATATATGCTATCGCGGACTTTTTTGTAGGCTTTTTTATGATGAACAAAACTGTAGTACATTATTTTGATCTATCTCATAGGGTTCAGCCACCGTTTGCAATGTAAGCGGAAAAAATGTAATTATTTACGACATCACATTAGAAACCTCAAAAATAACAGTATTTCTCCACTATTTAATGAATATTATTATACATATAAACCTTCCTCTTCAATCACTCTATCTATGAAAAAAAACCGCATCAAAATCCGTTGCGTAGTTTTAAAGATTAAAGCATACATAGGGATATAGGGACAGAGAAAGCGACTTTGTTTTATACTATGTAGTGATTCCAATCTAATAAGGATAAAAGATGATTTAGTCGAAAATGTTTTTAGTTTCTGCTGTAACCTACCCTTTTTTGCCAAGCTGTACCTACATGATTTAATCTCAATAAAAAGGTCCCTAATCCTTCTGAAATAATTTAAATAATTGAGTTATTTCATTTAATTGAAATACAAAATAATGAACTAGTTGTAATAGCATGTTAATTATAACATTCCTTACAGATTGACTAGACAATTTTAATAAAGCACGACTTATTCGCTAATCAAATAGCAGAACATTTTCATTCGTATCCTTATTGCTTTGGTACACAGGACACAGGAAGTATTTAATAAAACCTCTAACAACAGGGTCGCTAGCTTTTTGTGCCATTGAGGTCTTGTTTCGATAAGGTAAAATTAATAAAGGCTAATCTACACTGTTTAGGTGTGTTTATAACAGGAACATTAAAGAAAGCAAAGTGTTTTCGGCAACCCTGGAAGAACGTCACTTATTATTTGGGGGGACAGGATATCTTTAAATTTTATTTTCTTATTGAAAGTTAAATTAGTTATAATATTTTCTTTCACATTATTCCTATTAGAAATATTGGGCTATGACAATCACTGTACCTGCGTGGAAGTAATAAATTCTTAATTCTCAACTAAGAATGATTTTCATATACAAACATGGATTATAAGGTAATTACTCCATCCAAAATTATATATCTAATAAATAATAAATACTAATCATTCACTACCCTCTCTACTTATCACATACACTACATGATATCAAGAAATATGAATATAACAACCCTAGTTCAAAACCAAGAGCCATCGTAAACAATGTTGTTTTAAATCAAAAGCGCCCCATAAACTCCTCCCTAAACACATCTCCCATAAAATTATGTGACGACAAGTGAAAGGTCACGCTAGGGTCATCAACTTAAATAGTCATATAAAGTATAAACTGGTCTAAATCCTAATCTCCAGGTACACCACACCTTAATTACTCGCCATTGGTGACGTATATGTCTGTGAGACCGGGTTGTTCGAAAAACTCTAATATTTTTTTCACCGTCCATTGAATTACATTGCGGTTTCAAGTAGCTGCCTTATTCCACACGTCCTAACTCCTATCGCCAGTTTACCCCGCGACAGCGACGCGGGCGCACATTGCCGTATTTTGGCGCCAACCCGGTGCGTGAGACCGGCGTCACCAACTAAGTAAGTCAAATGGTTATTGTGTATATTTTTGTTTTACTTATTTTGAAAGAGACTATTTTTGCTATTTACTGTGTAATTATATTATAATATCATAAGTAAGCTTTTTGCCCCATTTGTTCGATATTTTACAAGAAATATTTACGCGCTTGTCATTCAAATTGTGAACTTTGTTTTACCATGTCATACGAAAGTAATCAGCGACGTCTCGAGGCTCTTCTGCAAGAAGCAATGCCTGATGAGGACACATTACAAACGTCATCAGAAAGTGAATCTGAAAGTGACTTTGAACCGGAAAATTTCGAACCAGATCAAATACAAAATTCAATTAGCGAAGAGGATTTGAGTGACCGAGAATCTTCAGGTAGTGAAAACTCTTCATTTTATTTGGGAAAGGACAAATCAACGAGATGGAGTAAAGAGCCCCCATCGCCAATCTGTCCGTACTAGAAGATTCAATATTGTAACTCACTTACCAGGACCGAAACGGGTTATTGCCGGTGAGAAAGAACCTCTTGGAATTTGGAAACACTTCACTATAATCGATATTATTGTAAAGTATACTAACCAATATATTGACACAGTGAAACATAGATATAAAAAAGAGATACGTATGCGAGACTGAGTAACATCAAAGAGATACAATGCTTTATGGGTTTGAGTCTATTAGCCGGAGTGAAAAAATCGAATCATCTGAATATTGAAGAGTTGTTTCGGACTGATGGCGGTGCTGTAGAAATATTTCGACTTTCTATGTCTGCTGCGAGGTTTAAATTTCTGCTGCGAGTTTTGAGATTTGATGATTGCACAACGAGGCAGCAAAGAAAAGCTATTGACAAGATTTGCCATATCAGAGAAATATTTACTATGTTCATCCAAAATTGCAAGGATAATTATACTTTATCTGCTTTTGTAACAGTTGATGAAAAATTTGGAAGCTTTTCGTCGAAGATGCTCATTTCGTCAATATATTCCAAATAAACCAAACCCCTATGGTATCAAAATTCACGCGCTCTGCGACTCTAAAATGTTTTACACGTTCAGTATGGAAATTTATCCCGAAAATCAACCAACGGAAGGTCCATTCAATATTGATAATTCTGGTCTAGCTGTTGTCCAAAGATTATGCGAACCGATTTTCAATACTGGTCGAAATGTTATAACTGATAATTGGTACACCAGTTTACCGTTGGCTAATGCGTTACTTCAGAACGGTCTAACGATGGTTGGAACAATCAGGAAGAACAAAAAGGAATTTCCTCCGGATTTCAATGTATTACGTGGTGTGAAGTCTAGTATGTTTGGTTTTCGTGAGAACATGGTTTTGGTTTCTCATGTTCCAAAAGCAGGAAAAAACGTCCTTCTGATTAGTACGCATATTATTATGCATAATGATAATAAAGTTGACGCTGAAACTCAAAAACCCGACATAATATTGAGCTACAATGACACGAAGGGTGGGGTCGATGTCGTAGATCGTCTGTGCGCAAACTACAACTGTGCTCGAGCAACAAGACGTTGGCCTATGGTGGTCTTATACGCCATGTTGAACGTCAGTACTATAAACAGTCAAGTGATACATACAGCTAATAATCAAAACTCAAAACTTCTACACCGTCACTTCATTGAGAATTTGGCTATGAGTCTGATTGAACCGCATATAAGAGAACGACAGACACAGTTGAATTTACCGCGGTCATTGCGACAAAGACTTTCAGAAGTTTTGAAGATCGATGATGTTCCTGGGGTAGCTGGTCCTTCGAGGAATGGTCGGTGCTTTGAATGTGGATAGCAAAAAACAGAAAAACCAGGTTTTCTTGCCATAAATGTAAAAAATATATATGCCTTGAGCACGTAGTTCCTACTTGCTCCAATTGTTTGGCTTTCGAAGATGAGTGATTTTGTATTATATATATTATATATATATATATATATTAAGTTTCTTTATTTTATATTTCCATTATCATAAGACTTATTAAGACTGATTTCATCGTTAAATATTAAAGTTTGTTGCGACATTTTTAGTTTAAAATAATATAGTTAAAATACGTTATAATTTGAATGCTACCAAAGATATTGTCCAATGTTAATAAAAGAGATTTGATTTGTGTAATACCCATGTTTTATTGACCAAATAAATATCTAATTTTATAACCTTTCCAATGAAAATTCAGCATAAACAGTAAATTATAGAAAAACTCGTAGTCAAAAAGTCGGTGCGTGAGACCGGGGTCACCAACGATGTAAGTCTAATACACGTCACCAGTGGCGGGTTAATTAAGTAGTAAAAACGTCGTATCTAAATTAGCTTGTTTAACCCTTTCAGACCTGGTGTCAACAATTGTACACATATAATATAAAAATAAATTTAAGTATTAATTTCACATTATTTGCAACTAAAAACGGTTGTATTCATTCGTTCACATAATAAACTACCGAAAACGATACTCCCAACGCAATCTCTTAGCCTTTAACCCTTTCAGACCTGATTTTTTTATTTTCGCTAATCGATCTGAAAAAAATGCCTGCAACTAGGCTATTGTAAATAGATCTAAGGAAAAATAAATCCTGATTACAAGCTTTTCAAGAAAAACAGCTTTTTCTTTTTGTGTACAAGTGTACATATCCGTCAAACGTAATGAAAATATTAGTGTTAAGGGATGTTTATCTATAATGATAAAAACATTTATTTTACAACTTTTTATTAGGAAATACGAAGCAATATGAAATAACAAATATAAATAATAGTATTCTCTTTATAAAAATTAACAAAAAATGGCTTTTTTCTTTAGGTAGATTTAACAAATTGCACTTAAATCACAGTCTAAATTAAAATTAAAATCAAAGGCATCAATATAGCATCCTATGTATGAAATTCTAAGAAACAATTCTTATCCTTAGTTAGGCATAAGTGAACCTTGCATTTTATACATTTGATTCGGGTTCTACCCTTGCATCCCATCATTTTACACCGTGTCCCAAGCCCCTCATCGTGTAACTCAACTCTGGGATCAGTAGCAATGGGTGGAAACCAAGCTGGTAAAATTGTGTTTACTATTTCCTTGTGTCTCCACCTAACACTATGCTTCGGCGTAATATTCTGTAAAAGCGTATCTTCAGAGGCGGAAGGCACTTCTGGTAAAAAGTTATCACTCATTTCAACCCACGATGAGCCAGCGTCTTCATCATCATCATCCGGTTGGTTCCGGCTGGTGACATCTACTCCCACTGGGACACATCGTAGCTCCCGTTCAGACACAGTCCAACTGGTCCTTCGTCATCAGAAAATAATTCTAAATCAGAAAGGCAACCTTCTTCTAGTGCTCTAATAGCGTCGCGCGAAAACATATTGGTAATTTTTTATCTGAAAATAGTATTAACACAATTTGTAACATCAAAAACAACAAAATTACACCATTCAATAACAATTATAATTTATTTTAGTAATACCTACGATGTACAACAACAAATCAGAAATACATCATATGCGCCTGATGTGTACATTTGTGTACAAATATAAAAATCACGAAAATTTTACAAAAATAAACTAAAACCAACAACATGTATGTAAAATATGACGACAACAATATAACACATCGACCTATAAATATTTCATTACATATAGGTACTTTGATATTTTCTACTTTTTAGAAATAAAATAATGAACTTACCTGCACAATGCAAACTTCGGTTGGCTACTGGTCATAACTTGCCAAAAACTGTCATTAAGAACGTCGCTTTGTAGATTAGTCGGCTAGCGCCATCTTTTATCGAGCGGTGCGCAACTGTATAGCGCGTTTGTGTACTGTTTCCTGAATTCTATGAAATCTTTTTTGTAGATCGGTATTCTAAAAACGAAATACAATTTTATACAATAATATTTTTAATGGCATAGGCAATTAAAAATATTAATTAGGTTATGAAATAAGACAAAATTTAAGTACAAAATTGAAACTAGCTCAATACTAATTTCGCATGCATTTTAGTGTAAACGAAATCTGATTAGGCTAGATGACTAAATGAATAGTATTCTTAATTATAAGTAACTTCTCAGAAGAAACAGTATATCAAAAGTAAATATTTTCAAAGGTCAATCTGCGATCTGTTTACAAAATTTCGCAAGTCTCGTGAAAACGCTCCATATTAAAGTCGTACCTAACACGTCTAGGTAAAGTGTATGAAGTATTATACTTTTTAGATGTCTCTAATTACTAAAACTTACTAAAACTACACAGAAAATATATTATTTTTCAGATTTACCAAGTAGCAGGTAATGCCTCAATATATCTGAGTATATTAATAAAACTAAATAGTTTAGATGGAGTCATCACTAGCCTACGACAGTTTTTGAGCTAAAAATGTCGTTCAAACAATTTTTTGCTTCATATTTTTTTATTAATTATAACAAATATTTTTTACTTATTTTACTCGGTATCATAAAATATATACCTACACACAAAGCAAAAAATTTGTACTTACACTTTTTACGAAAATTATGCCAACGGCGGAGTATGAAATTTGGCACACTGAAAGTTTATCTGAATAATTTTTTTTCTATAATTAATGCTTATAAACATTAAATTAATAAAAACAATATTAAACACACACTACCTCAGATTAATAACTCACGGTAAGCATTTTACAAATTAAATGATTTACGTTTAAGTTGTCCACTGTCCACTAGTACAATTCAGTACTAAACATAGCGTAGTTTTACATATATTCAACCCGTAGACTACTAACTCTGCTAAACTTACATCTAATAAGTTATAAGTTCTCGAAGTATTGGTTTGAGGAGTCAATATTATCTGAGGAATTTGTCAAGGGAGTTGGGATCGTGAACTAAATCGAATGCAATTTTAGCTTGCAAAGGATTTTCCTAGATATAATTTAAAGTTATGACGTGCTTTGAACGTGGAGTTATATGTACGTAAATTCTAGATTTTTTGTTTTTAGGGCTCCGTACCTAAAGGGTCATAACCTAACCAAGAGCATGTCAGGACATGTCTATGGAGAGTTCCGTGAAATTGCGTTTTTTTTTCAAACGACTACAAAAGTAACTGTCTCATTTCGTTTAAAATAGTTTTCCTAAAGAGTATTTAGCAAAATCTAGAGTATAAAGCAAAAAACATGGAAAATTGTAAGTTTCTAAGTCTCATAGGTTAGAAATACCAAGGGGTGGGAGACTAATTAACTTATAAACCACTTTGAACGCCGATTACTCAAAAATAGTTGCCTTTGTTAAAGAAGTAATATATGAAACTTTACATTTATTTAAAAAACCTATTGAACGATACCCTACACGATGGGGTAGAATTAAAAAATATTCTTCATCCCCACTGAAGTGGGATGAAGAGTGTATAGAGAGCCACCCCTAAAATGTAAAATTATTATTATTTTATAATGCCAATATATTATGACATAAGTAACTATAGCAAAATTCATCAATTTATATTCATAATTACAGAAGTGAGATGAGCGGACAGACAGTCAGACGGACGGACAGAGCGAAACTATAAGGGATAGTTCTTTCTTCTTTGAGTATTACCGACTCCTAAAACATAATTAAATAAATAAGTATTTAAGGTGGGCTCCCATACCAGAAACGTGATTTTTGCCGTTTTTTGCTCGCTACTAACACTAACGCCCGATCTTATTGCCTACTCATAGTTTTTTATATACTAATGTAGCATTCTAATAGTGAAAAAACGTTTTGAAATCGTTTCAGTACCTACTCTTGGCGTGATTCGGGAACAAACATACAAAAGTATAAAAATACAAATCTTTTCTCTGTAGCATTCCCCGAGAGCATTAGCGTCTACTTATGTACCTAATGCAACATAACAAAGACAAACTTTGTAGTATGTAAAATGTAAATATTAAAAAAGTTAATATAAAATTCGCGCTTCTAGCTTCTGTAATTAAGAAAATAAATGAATGAAATTTGGTATAGTTATAGATTGTGTATATATCGTAAAATAATAATAATTTTACATTTTAGGGGTGGCTCTCCATACAATATGGAGAGCCACCCCTGAGCAAGCAAGTGAGCAAGCCTGACAGCCAAGTGAAGTGGGGATGAAAAATATTGGAACGAAGTTCCTTATGGCGCGTTGCGAATTGTATTGGGGCTGGACGGATTATTAGGCACGACACTTTTTGCCACTCGAAATCACAATGTAATAACGACTATTAAGAATGATACAAAAAACGACCTTATTACCTTGACAATAATGTAGAATTTTGCAATTACACATTGTGACTGTTATGACTGTTACATATTGTGACTAGCTAGCCGGCCCTTATGTAGGCGAGCGGTGGGACGGAAGAGCGCTTGATGTTATTACCCACTACTCAGTAAGTCAGTACCACAGAACACTATTACTCCTACCGGAGAAGAATATCAACTCCCTACAACAAAAGTTTACTACTGCCATCTATTATCAGCCCCAGGCAATTATATCCGGATAAACAAAGCGCGGGTTTTTTTTAATTTGTGCGGTAAATTTAAATCTTAAAACTTTCATGGGATTTATATTTCATAAAGGCACTCATTTCAGTTGTTAGAAAAACTTAAAAGGTAAGTAGGTACTTGCAGTTTTGGCACTATTTACCTTTTTAGTTATCCTTACAAATGAAAATCCACATTTTAAATGAAAACAAATTAATATAGAAATAATATTTATTGAAATTATTTAACATTTCCCATGAAGAAACAAGTCTTACATTAAATTGCAACATAAATAATGATAAGTGAACTATAAAAATATTCAAACCCCAAAAATATTATTATTCAATATTCACATAGGAGTACACTCCTCGGTGTAGACTGAAGACATATTATGTACATAATAATATATGAATCAGTGATAGCTGCAAGCAAATTAATAGCCGTTGCCTTTATTCGTTTGTACAAAAATTGATTTTTCTTAGTCAGCCATTTTCACAAAGAAACACCGAGTCAATATCTCACTACACAACAACACCGAGTCAATATCTCACTACACAGTTTTGAAATAGATGCAATTTGTATTATTCGAATGGTGGAACGCCTCATTCGTTATGAGCAAAAAAAAACGAACGCCATTTTGTTGTTTTGACCGGTGACGTAATTTTTTTTATATAAATATGCGATCATGGTGATACCAGGTGAAGGAAATTAAGTAACCTACAATATTTGTTTTTTACAAATCTTATTTTCATTTGCAGTTTAAACGCAGAAATAAAAATAAAAGCGTAAAATAATTATATTTATTCAAAATAAAATCCAACAATTTTTCTCGTCATTAACAAATACACAAATAAATTTACAATTCGGTTACCCACAAAAATGGGTGTATTTTTCAATCGGTCGCACAACTCTGCCCCCGTAGGTATTTTTATCTGCCCTATAGAGTTGACCACCCGGTCAGTACGGAGCCGGACTTCGCGGCGGCAATACTGCTAGCAGCAAGCAACCCCCCCTCACCCCGTCCCTACTTAATGCGCGGCCAACTAGTTCCGCGCGCACTATATATACTATTTGTTTTGTATAATATAATATATTATATCTATACAGATAAACAAAATTGAAGTGTCTGTTTGTAATTTCAAATTAAAAGCTTTTATTTTCACTTAATGCATTTAAAAGTATGATCGGTACTTACAATAAAATATAAATTGTTAACATTTTTCTGTCCGTCTGTCAGTCTGTGTGTTTGTTCCGGCTAATCTCAGTATATATATATATATAAAGGTGCACTTAAATCTACCTGCCAAATTTTTTTTAGGGCTTAGGTATCATTAGGAGAGTCCATTAAACCAAAAAAAAATAGGGTGTTAATTTTTAAAACAATAACATATTTTATCCCAACCAAATTCGCTACAAAATGGATACACTACTTAGGCGCCAGTCTGTCGCGCGGAGTCGGCAAAAGACCGGCACAGGGATAAAGCGAAGGTGACGCGGGGGATGGCGCGCGGGCGGCGGGGGCATGTTGCACGCGCCTTTAGTATGGCGCGTGCGCTTGCATTGTGCATTGCAATGATGCGATTATTTTGTTTATCACCGCCCGCCGCATTCGTGATATTGTCTGTGACAAAATCAAAAATGTACTCTAACAGCGAGTGTTACGAGATGGTGAGATGCTACATTTTAAGTGGCGAAAGTTTACGCGGAGCCCAGAGACTACGACCAAGAAAGCCTTCCTCGTCTGCGTAACAGCGGATTCACGATTGCAGCTGTAAGTCGCGAAACAATTTTGTCCATCAATCAACGACTATTGGACTATGGACAGTTCGCAACACCTGCACACGCTCTAGGAGGAGGAAGGCCGAGTTTACCGGTTGAACTCCAAGATGACATCTTGGAGTTCTTTGAAAGAGACCCACGAGCGAGTACCCGAGATGCCGCCCGCCGCTTTAACCTGAGTCGATTTGCGGTGTGGAAGTTATTAAACACTGTGAACTTACACCCATATCATTTCCAAAAGGTCCAGGCTTTAAACGAAGCAGACGCCGCGCCCCGTCGCACTTTCTGCGAGTGGCTAATCGCACACCCTGATGCAGTTATTTTGTGGACAGATGAGTGCCTTTTTACTCGTGTGGGCTTGTACAACCAACACAACGAGCATTGGTGGTCGTATCAAAACCCACACAAGATAAAAGAAACTACCACCAAATGCGTTTTAGTGCTAATGTGTGGGCCGGCATTGTCGGTGATGAAATACTGGGGCCTTATTACATCGAGGGGCGGCTGACCGGAATAACCTATCTGGAAATGCTAGAAAACATTATTCCGGAGTTCATGGACAACGTGCCGCTCGCACTCATTCGCCACCCGCAGTTCTACTTCCAGCAGGATGGTGCACCGCCACATTACGCCGCCGCTGTTAGAAATTATTTAAACCGCGAATATGGTGATCGCTGGATAGGTCGCGGGGGTCCCGTCCCATGGCCGCCTAGGTCACCAGATCTCACTCCATGTGATTTTTTTAATGGGGTGAGATTAAGAGGCGAGTGTACGTAGATGAGGTCCCAAGCCTCGAAGACCTAAAATCGCGTATTGAGCGTGCCTTTGACGAAGTGAAAAGTGACAAGAGTTGTGCTTAACAAACTCAAAGACAATGTGCAAAAACGTGCTAGACTCTGCTTAGAACGAAACGGATTGCAGTTCGAACAATTTTTAAAGTACTATTAAGTGTAGACAAAATAATTATGTAAATAAGATTTATAGGTGGGTTGTTTTGATTTTAAATTAGTTGTACATAAGTTGATTGAATTTTTTAAATACGCCTAAATGCAAAGGATGTGGTTTAGATTTAAATTTCTAAAGTGCTTATTATTCGTAATTAAAAATTTGTAATTTTTCCATTCTTTTGATGTGTATCAATTAATTGTATTCGAAACATACCTACGTCCTTTACATTTTGACGGTCCTAAGCCCGTTAAAGTATGAAGGGAAAATTCGCAACTTATGATAATGTATGATCGTGGGAATCCTGGATTAGGTAAGAGTACACGGTTGTTGTTGTTTTTAAGTTTTTGATTTTAAGAATTGCTTTTTACTAGCCATTGTCTATTGTTGCCGTGTTCTTAGAAGTAGCCGTAAGATGTAAACAGGGTCATAAATAATAAGTTATTGTTAGAAATTAGTTAAAATATTAAACTCTTTTTATTGATGTTTTTAGAACAGAGCCGACGATTTATGACGTTGTTTACTGTTTAAATTTGAGATAATAGTTATTTACCCAACATCACATTAAGTATCAACCACCATCTACACCGATACTACAATAATAACAAAAATTATTATTGTTATCAATGAAATACGCTTAAGCGGGAGGGCGGGGCGGCGCATGGCGTCCATATTTTGTGGTGTTTTCTAGGATAACTTTCGGAAGCTATTTCTCAACATTTTAGTACTGAGTGATTATAAAAGAAGAAATACGTGTATTTTTATTTTTAACAAGGATCAATATATCCAAATTTGGCAGGAAGGTTTAATTGCACCCAGAGATTATATATATTTCTTCCAAAATAGGCTTAAAATTCTTCATTATCAACTATATATTTATATTATAATATATATATTATAACTTCGTTCCATCCGGGTGTCCCTTGACATCTCTCAAGTTTTTTTTTCACCGTCGTGTGGGTTGTCGTTGAATGCTCTTGTGAAATAAAAGCAAGGTTTCATATATGATTTTTTACAAAGTCGACCATGTTCGAGTAATCGGCCTCCAAAAGTGGTTTGTAAGTTGGTCCCCCCCCCCCCCCCCAGCATTTTTAAACTACAGGAGATAGAAACTCGTAACTTTCCATGCTGATAGATCATGCTAAAAACTCTAACTAAATTTTAAACGAAATTGGACAGTAACTTTTGAGGTAATTTGAAAAAACCTATAGCGCATAGATAGTTAAGGACCCCTTAGACCTGACATGCTCTCGGTTAGGTTATACATTTTTTTTGTTATGCTTAAAGACTTAAGTACTGAACTCTCATTTTAACTGGCCATCAAGATAATAATATTAACTATGGAGTTGCGCTTCCACTGCTAGCGGTGCACCTTGATTTTTCATTTTGAAGCCCATTTCTCGTATTACCTAATTAACTAACATTTTCCAATGAAGTATAAAGGTGTCGTGTTCTTATCATTAACTGGTTCAGGGTTTGACGTTTATGAGAATACAAATTCGCTGATAGGTAAATGAGATTTAGACTGCATCTAAACTTTATTAATGTAAGATTGAAAAAACAGAATCGACCTCTTGATTAACAACAAGCTTATGTGACATGAAAAAAAAATATCTCATTTTCAGTTGCTGAACCTCAATTTTTAATGATGTTGTTGGATTGGTATTTTGTACTTTACCTTTGCAAAACCTGGAACTTCTTATAGTTTTATCTTCATGAAAATTATTCGCCAATTAAGTCAATAAAATAAATTTTGTATAAATCTTCATTAATTTTCAACTGCGGTTGTGACTAGTGACGTCATTTGTCATGCATTTTTTGTATAGGGCCTTTTTAATGTTCTCCAACGATCTCACTTTTGTGGTTACTAATGACTATATTTCGTCAACGGTTGTTCTCAGTAAGATATGACATTACAAGGAAAATATTTCTCAACTTAAGTAGGTATGCGTAAAGTATTTCCCCCGTAAAAAAAAGCCTGTGTATAATTCCAAAGCCTAACTTAGTATAATTAGTAATTACTTACACAGAATAAAACCAGTAGGGGTGACCCTTCGTACACAAGGCACTATTCTTCAGTAGCACTTCATCTAATTCATGTCCTTCTATCCATAGAGCTAGAAGACTCCAGGCTCAGCAGTACCCACATACCGGTTTGAACGAAAAGTCGTAAAACCAGTCGCAAAACTCTAAAAGAAACAGTGGCGGATTCACACATTTGCCGCCAGTAGGCTACTTTATTTTTGCCGCCCCCTAAATCAACCACTATAGGTCTACATAGCCTACCCCTAAATCCTACTATGAAGAGATCAGTCTCATCACCAATTAACCATTGTTTAACTTGCCGCACCCGCACTCACTCCGCGCCCGTTCTAGCGTGGACTGTTGTTCTCTTTGTGACGGGTTCACGCTATTATTAAAAACAATAAATCGCTGAGGGCATCTACCACTATTACTCCGCTTTCACTTCCCCCACCCCACAGTCATTATTGAATAGAAACTGTGCATTCGAAAATAGAAGCCTAGTTTGAATCTCATTGGTTTGCATCAGGGCCGTCTTAAGTCTATTCTGCTTTTATTATACTAGCTATTGCTATTTAGCTATTGACTTAGAGATCATTTTGCATCAAGTGCGGGTGACCAGGCGGCAACGTGTCAAACGTACATACATACACTCTCTTTGGATTAAAGATTCTGCCGCGCGCGTGTTGTATTAAATAAAATTGTTATTTGTGTACCTAGTGTAGCGGTTACATGACAAGCGCCGAAAGCGTAATAAAAGTAAAAAAAATATTATTGTTGATGACTATTTTTTTTTTGCTTGCGCATACATATTTGTCGAAAGTATATATAAAACTGTGCAATGGCGTTAAGTTAAAAAAAATATCCAAAACTTCAGCGCTCGACAGGCGCCCCATCCCTGTCGACAGTGCACCGCACCCCTTGCACCCCCTGGTAAAGACGGCCCTGGTTTGCATCGCGCATAGCCACTTTTTGTGTAGTGTAATTCTTGGTAAGCAAATTGTGACGTCTATGCCGTATTTAGGAGTTTAACGAGCAGACGTATCACCTGATAGAAAACCATTTTTTTTTTCTTGTTCCCCCAACCGTTAGCCGGGACAATTGTTTTCTTTATTTATTTGATTACAACTTGTATATTTATTCACTAATTACAGTTTCTTATTTCTACTAATCGATTTTACATTTTGTATTTTTGTATGAACATTTTCTTCTAATTGTATTTCCACTTTTTGCTTATGCTTGCTCTTTTTACTATATCAATTTTACATTTTGTTTCTTTATTTGTATACATTATTATATGTTTTGCTATTACATTCCTTTTCTTATTTATAGCATACTTTACATTCCTCTTTCATACTTATTTACATTATTTCTATATTATACTTATATTTATTTTCATTCCGCAATTCTACACTCTAATCTACACATCTACTATCCTTATTTTCTTCTACTTATTTTTATTTTATGTTTACTTGTCACTTCTCACATTTTGCTTTGTTACATTAACTTTATCTTCTAATTACAATTCAATTTTATTATCTTTTTTCTTTTTGTTTTTCCTACCTTAATTTAACATTCTTGCTTTTACACGTTTACTTTCGTAGACACATTTGTAGACACGCTACATTTTGTAGCTTTACCTTAATTTTATTTTGCAATTTTCAATTTCGATTACAATCTCCTTTTACTTTTCATTTTTGTCTAATTGTATTTATCCTTTTTTACTTATATGTTACTTTTTCCATTTTGTTTCTTTTCATTTATTTTATTTACTAATCCATTTAAATTCTTTGATTTACACCTTATCTTTACTTTCACGTTTTAAGTGTCTAAATTCATTTAGGTAATATGTATTTCTTATTTTAATTCAGGTCGAGGTGTCCGCCCCGACAATTCGTATGCTCAAGATTTACACACCATATAAATCCTTTGCATCCTTTGTGAGGCTCCATGGCGCGCGCGTCCGCCAATAGTACCAGTTTACAGTTGATCTTGAATTTGTCTCACTGTAGCTATATATGCTGTCTTATGTTACCATAATCATATATATGCTAAGTTACACAACAATGTCGGACTGTCTACTAGTCTACTATGTGCATTGGTGTTTTTAAATACAATTTAACGTACATCCAATTATATTTCGACAGTACTGGCACTATTGCTCTTCGTGACTATACGCAACTGTTGCGCGCGCCATAGCGTCCCATGTCCATGTCCCAGCTTGGTTTTTGCAAGCTATTCGTTCCTCACACCGAGACTGGTGGTGCGTCCCGGAGCAATGGCTGCACCTCTCCTCGGCGGTACTGCAGAATCGCTTCCCATGTCCGTACACTAAACAGCTCGAGCACTGTATTAGGGGGGACTGGTCGGCGACCCGAACACGCTGCATGTCTATGTATAACTGACCCGCCTTGGTAAAGCACAGCCATATCCCCGGCGACACAGTCATCACCACGTGCTCGGTGCCATAGTCCTTTCCACGCTTCCTATACTTAACCTTCATCCTATCCTCATCCCCGTCCAGGATATGCTGTATGAGGTGCTTGTTTTGAGTTCTTATTGCGTCATAAAGGTATTCATCTGTGCTTCACTTAAGCACCCCATACAGCACCACCTGCGGATCCTTATTCTCTATATTCTGCACTTCTAGCTTGCCTCTGCTTTTTTCTATTTTCTCTTTAACCTTATCTCTATCGTTCCTATTACTCAAGCCTATAATGACTTTCCTATCTTTCCCTTTTTTAATCCTATCTATTTTTATTCCATCCTTTTTTGCCTCTATAACTTTTCCTACTTCCGTTACTATCTCTGCTCCTGACATTAAATTCTCCTTGTCCGTCACTACTAAAGAGTGGAGGGTCATGCGCCTCGGCTCCGGTGGCGTGGTTTCCCTCCGCCACCGACCACCCCCGCATATGTCGCGGGTTTCGGTTCTGCCGGGGCCCTGGCCCCCCACTCTTCGATTGCCCTATTTATGTTTTCCCTATTTTCTTTTCCTAATTTCTTATTTGTCTGTTTTATTTCTTCAATTTTGCTACTTATTTCCCCTTTTAAACCCTTACACTCCTTTATCATTTCTTGGTTTGCTTTGTTTATTTCCTCAAATCCGACTCTTGTCTCCCGCCTAGCTTCCCTGTTCAATTCCCTTGCTCCAACCACCGCTTCAAAAGTCCTATCATTGCTTTTCTTATTTTCCTCTATCAAATTCTCACCGTTCATTCTAACACATTCACTCACTCTCGTCACTATTTCACTCCTCGTCTGTTCCACTGTCTCTTCTACATGTTCTGTGAGGTTGTCCAATCTCTCAATCTTCCATACACATCTGTCATTATCTCCCTACAATCACACTCCTTTTGCACTGTCCGATCTACCTCCCTATCACGCTGAGTTTCCGAGTCCCTAGTATCTATGTTTTCCCTTTCATTTCCTATTTTTTGCCTACTTAATAATGCCGCTTTCCCTACCTGCTTTGTTATTATTTTGAGATTATCTGCCAAACCAGCCTTTAATTCGCTTTTCATAAACACACCGGCATATTTAGCGGAACACAAAAAATAGGTCCATAATTAAAAAAATATGGTTTTATTTTAAAATCTACTTACTACACTTCTTTTCTTATTTAAAGTTTCATTTGTTTTAACTAAAATGAGATCACATTAAGAACAGATTTTACGAGTAAAGGTTATTTGTGAAAAATGGTACAGCTTTGAACTTTTCATGTAACCGGGAAAAGTGAAAATTAATATTAAAATAACAATTAATTAAATTAGAAAAATGGTGATTAATATCGCGTATTTCCTCCACGTGCTCTTATTAAAGTTTCTACCCGTCTAGGCATACTGAGAATGATGTTATCGATGGTCTCCTGGGATAGTCTCCGCCATTCCTCAACTACGGCGATTCGCAGTTCACCCACGTTGGCAGGAGCTGGAATTCTGGAGTTAACTTGTCTTTTCAGCAAGTCCCAAACGTGCTCTATTGGGTTCATATCTGGTGATCTCGCCGGCCACTCCATAATAGTGATATTCATATCATTAAGATAAGCTTGAGTTACCCGAGCGGTATGCGGCCGAGCATTATCCTGCATAAAAATCAAATCGTCACCTATATATGGAGCAAACGGTACGACATTTTCTTCTAAAACTTCTCTGATATAGTGGTCTACAGTCAGACTCCCTCTGTCAATCACTACCAAGTCTGTACAAGCTCCCAAACAAATGCCCGCCCAAACCATTATTGATCCACCACCGTATGCAACTGTAGTTTAAAAATTTGTCTGAATGTATCGTTCTCCTTTGCGTCTGTATATTCTTTGCCTGCCGTCAATTTGATTTAAGAGAATTCTGCACTCATCACTAAACAATACCTTACTCCATTGGTCCGCGTTCCAAAGTCGATGGTCCTGAGCAAATGTTAACCTGTTTCTACGATGGCGGGCACAAATTAACCCAAACCAGCTTCTTCGAACCTTCTTCGTACCGTACGCTCACTTACGGTTACACCCCGCACTGCTTCTAACTCATGTCGGGCTTGGACGGCCGTCAAACGGGGGTTCCTACGTACACGAAGCCGAATTAAACGATCATCCCTACTCGAAGTGCGTCTTTTTCGGCCTTGTCCTGCTCTTCTCACATAAGTACCGGTCTCCCTGAACCGTTGGATACTGCGATGGATCGTTGAAACTGGTCGACGAAGATCTCTGGATATCACTCTGTAGGTTTGACCATTTCTTCGCATTTCGAGTGCCCTGGCAATCTCCGTTGGGGCTAAGTCAGGCATAATTCAGTCCTCAACTCCAAAAAGATACGCGATAAAAAAAAAACTAACAAAAAAACAGTATTTCAATGAAATTTTAAATCAAACTCAGAAGGAAGAAATACTCGAAGTTCGCTCCAGATAAGGTGTATTTGAATAAAATTAAAACAATTGCATAAAATGTGATGTTCAGTTGTTTTCTTAATTTGAAAATATTTCTTTTTAAATTAAATGACGTATAAACCAGCCAGCAACCTTATATGTTACTGATATCAAACCTTTATTTTATGTTCCGCTAAATATGCCGGTGTGTATATTTCTAGTCTGGTTTAGCAGATTAAGACTCTCCTTAGCTGCGCGCGATATGTCAGCCAGAATGGCTTCCATAGAGTCCACGGGGCCCTGGGCTATTGCTACTGGGCTGCTTCTCCGATCGCTACCTCTTGTCCGTTTTTATTACTCTTTGTTTTCTACAGGAGCTTTATATTGTCCACAACTACTATTTAGCCTAATAGCAGTGACTCCAATAAGAGTCACAAGTCTGAGTATGTGTAACTATATACTTAGCCTATCAACTACACCAAAAATATGTAGTTGGTCCTAGACTAAGGGTCTAGGACCAACTACATATTAGACTAAATTTCACAGATTTCTTTTTATATTTTACTGATTTTTTATATGTAATTTTAATTCGTGTTAACTATATGTATATAATTGTATATTTAAGAGTTATATTATTGTTTAAAACTTAAAGTGTAGAATTCAAATTTAGTTTCAAATATAGTTATTTTACGTTAATTCCTATTTTATCTTATACTAACAGCTGCTGCAATAGGGAGACAACTGGTCCTGAGTTATATAGCCTAACAACTGTGCCAAAAATGACACAGCTGGTCTTAAAGTAATGTGATATACTAACTACTAATTGTCCCGGGCAATAACCTAACAGCTGTCCTAAAAATGACAACTAATAAGTTGTAGTCTTTTCAAATTGGTAATATATCACAGTCAATAGATTACGTAAAACAGTTTGTACTAAAAATTTATATCGTTTTTTACAGTTTTTGACGTCTTCCGGTGTGTATCTCGGTCCTACAACTAGCCTAGACTGTGGTTGGGTTTTATTTTACTTGATTTTGGTGCTGTTTTACTATTTGTGATTCTATTTTTTGAGAAATTTTTTCGACCTAAAATTAATGTAATTTTAGGTCGAAAAAAGTACGCCTGTTGATTTAAAATAGCAACAGAAACGTTATTTAGGTCAACTCCGCCTCCGCCGATGTTTACGCTTAACCGTTTTTATTACCTGCGAGAGCGAGTGGGACAACCGATGTGGGCGTTTCCTCTCTCCGTGCTGCTCGCACCTATAAGCTACCCACTGGAACTGTACACGTTGGCTCCGGGGGCGGGGCTTACTGTTTCTAGGCCCCACTGGAGCGAGCGGTACAACTGATGTAGGCGTTGACTCTCTCCGCGCCGCTCGCACCTATAGGCACCTAGCCCGAGCTGCGGAATGTAGTCCGAGATCACTGAGCTATTTTTCACTTTTTTATTTTATGTTTTCCGTATGTTTACATATTTTGGTTTTTATTTTACTTTTTATTAAGTATGCTTTATGTATTTGTGTATTACCTAACGGCTATTTACTGTTTTTAATTTTATTTAACTTCTATTTAGGTATTTAGTTTATAGGGATATTAATTTACTATTTGAACGGTTTATTTTAATAATTTCTTTTTCAACGAATTTTTATGTGTAGTTTGTTCGCCTCGGGCTCCCGAGCCACAGACCGCACACGCCGCCCAGTATGGCGCCAGGGGCGGGGCTTGCTGTTTCTATGCTCCACGAGAGCGAGCGGGATAGGTGGTGTAGGCGTTGGCTCTGTCCGTTCTGCGGTGCTATTCTCTAAGTACAAACATCGTAACAGCCTACATGGCAGCGGCTGTTACAGTGATGAGAGCTTTATCGGTATTCTCTAAGATTAGTTTTTACGCTGTTCGACACTAGCGCTGCAAGGCTGTAGGCGGCGTGATTTGAAATTAAATATTTGAATTTTCTTATATGAAATCGGTATTCTCTAAGCAAAACAGCCACAAACTTCGACTACAGCCTCGACGTACGCTTACAACTTTTAATGTCAAACGAAAAGCTACAATTTCGTGGCTGTAGCCTAGGATTTTCGGTCCATTTACATTGTGTTTAGATTGTGTTAGTGATATTTGAAGTTGGATTACTCTATAAAAATGCAAGTATTTGATACATACCTAATAAAATATTACTTTACAATCTATTTAGAACTGCAGAATACATGAAGCAGTAATTTAAAGAAATATACGTAATTGTTTTTTGTGATACCAGGGCCGCAAGAGTCTTGTGTACGTTGTACCTTCTAGAAGAAGCTAAAAGGCGAGACGATTTGCACAAAAGACGTCAAAGTCGCAGGATACGCAATCTTTATATAACATCAGGCAGAGATTATATACGTAATTACAGACTCACCAGGGATCTTATAGCAATATTGGAAGACGATCTCATACCTTTATTGCCTCAACAAGTACGGCGCAGTGGGCTTAGTCATCACACTAAGGTATATAAAACTTAATTGTCTACATAATAATTGATCTTTGTAGTTAAATATTAATTGATCCAGTGCCAGTATCTACTTCTTTCTGTGTTACAACTTACACCTAGTTCGCACTGAGTTAAGGTAGGGGCCTAAGTATAAGTATGTAGGTACATATTGAGATTTATTCAATAACTATAGATATGCGAATAGTTATTTATTAGTATAACTAGTTATATTATACACAAAAATATTACTATGTATTTACCTATAGAATTTGGATTAGTTATAGTGAAACTTTATTTTTCTATTACTAATATTTTATTATTATTATCTACTACTAAGTACTATACTTACTTATTTAATTTTTTCCAGATTCTATGCACCCTATCTTTTTTGGCCACTGGAAGCTACCAGAACATTGTTGGAAAATCACTTTTTAATTATGTGTCACAGCCATCTGCCAGCCGAGCTATCCAATATCCATACAATAGTTAATGCACTTAATCACCCTAATATAATTAAAAAGTACATAAGATTTCCACAAAACCCTGAAAGAGAAACCCTGAAACAAAGGTACCTACTAATGGTATTATATAATATATAAAGTATCGACCCCTGTATCGACACTTTAGCTCTTTGACTCTATCTTTTGTTGCAGATTTTTTGACAAATTTAAAATTCCTGGTGTGATCGGTTGTGTTGATGGTACTTTGGTGGCCATGATTCGACCCAAAATACAAGAAGAACGTTATTACTGCAGAAAAGGCTACCATGCTAGGAATGTTTTAATTGTAAGTGTTGTATTATCTATACTTCTATACTAATATTATAAATGTGAACGTAAGTTTGTTTGTTACGCTTCCACGCGAATACTACTTAAGAACAGCGAGACTTAACTGGACTCACTTGCTTCGTGGTTGCTTAAGTATTGTGACATGTGCTGCCGGTGATTTTCATACGCGTGTTTTATAAAAAACTCCTTATAATGACTCGATGTTCCATCCTCGAGTGCAAAAACAGTAGTGGTACGAAGAACTTACTGCGATCAGGTGTTTCTTATCATCGGTAAGTCATTATTTAATTTAAATAATTAATAAATAATCTTTCAGAAAATCCTCTATCCATTTAAAATATTAGTGAAAATTAAGAATGACACGTATTGCTATTGAAATAAAGTCTAAAAATATATGAGCCGTAATACGCCACCTGGTGTCGAGAACTAAGTACAATCTGAAATTATGCACAGGCGCAGGTGGAAAGAACATTAGTGTTGTAACTTACGATATCATCGATTTATCGATTTATTAATTTTAGATATAGGTAATTGTTATTTTAACTAAAATCAAAATAGTTATCTAAAGTATTGATTATTTCCGTTTTAGTTTTCCTAAAGATCCTCATACAAAAGAGAAGTGGATTACTGCGACTGGTAGGATCAACTGGATGCCTACGAAATCGAGTTGCATTTGTTCAGAACATTTTGCAGAAAATGCAATCTTTATAACAAAAAAAGGATACAGATATTTAGATCACCATGTAGTTCCCACGAAAAAAATTATGTGTTATCAAGTACACAAGTATTCATGCATTTTTCTTAAACCACAAATACAGTTTTAGGGCTAGCGCATACATATAACTTTTAGTTGAACAACTGTTTTGTTGTGTTTCATAAGATTATATCAATATAGAACGTGCGCATGCTATCAACTCGATAGTTGATCGATAAAAATTCGTACGAAATATCATACAAATATGTCCAAGGAATAAAAGTTTAATATACAATTATATTAAGTATTAGCTGACTAGCTGATGCCCGCAACTTCGTTTGCATAGAACTAACGGAAACGGAACCTTATTTTTTTAACGGAACCCTAAAATAAAAGTAGCCTATGCTAGACCTTATAATATCAGCTATATATGCCAGTGAAAGTCCCGTGAAAATCGGTCTAGCCGTTTCAGAGATTAGCCGTAACAAACACACAGACTGACAGACGGACAGAGAAATGTTAACAATTTATATTTTATTGTAAGTACCGATCATACTTTTAAATGCATTAAGTGAAAATAAAAGCTGTTAATTTGAAATTACAAACAGACACTTCAATTTTGTTTATCTGTATAGATATAATATATTATATTAATTATCTGCCAAATTCACAGTATGCGCATGTGCAGTCGCAAACTATGTTTGTTCGCACGATCAATAATTATAACCCTTTTTACATAATATAACCATATTATTTATATTGATTGATTTCAGAATCTATCGATTTTATCGAGATCATAAACATTCATATGATTAATCCCTATTTGAGTAGCAGAACATTCTAGAAAGAAACAATCACACGAATTTGAATTAAAACTGATTAAAACCTTGCATCTATGAATATAAAGTGCAAATTTGCGTGCATAAAATGCAAATTTCAAGAGCGTTAAATGTTGAACTAAGTAGTCAAGATGGCCGAAAGCATGTCGAAGGAATGCCGATAACAGTCACAATGTGTAATTGCTAAATTCTACATTATTGTCAAGGGGATAAGGTCCTTTTTGTATCATTCTTAATAGTCGTTATTACATTGTGATTTCGAGAAATTGTTACAGTTATAATTGGTTAATTTTCAGTGTGCGTTAAATGTTTTTGTTGAGTTTGGCCGCTTTGGCGACAGCGGTTTTCAATAATCATTCTACCTAGTACCTAGGCCACTTCCACTTGTGTTTTATATTCCGTGAGCTTTACCCCCGCAAGGCGCCCGGCCACCGTTGTACGATCGTTTCGTCAGTTGGGTAATACTACCAAAAATCAATTAAATTACGTACATACAAAAAATATATGGTGGTCTCTTTTTAATGTATTTAATATTGAAGCTAATGAAAAGTATGACAAATCTATGATAAACACATTTATAATCCTAACAAATATAAAAATATATAGCCACTTGAAGACAACTTAAGTGGTATCAAATTGCATTCATATTTCATTGTTTAGTATACTTCGCGACTGGATTACATTGTGTTGTGAAGTGCAATTTTGTTAAGAATGTTTTTGGTAAGTAGCTAATTTTATCTTAAATAAAAGTAATATCAATTTTCGTCATAGTTTTGCTATTATGAACTTGTATTTTATAATTTAGTTGCGTCCATATACCAACCCAAATAATAAACGTTACAAAAACAGTTTTGTAATAAAATAAACTATGAATATTTCTGGTAATAATTAACTTCTAATAATAGAAAATATTATTAACGATTGTTTTACTATAATAAAATAACTAGTTAGTGTTTTAAATAAATCAGACAATAAAAAATAATAATACGATGTTTGCTAGTAACCGTTGTACTGTACGGCGTCGGGACGCCCGGCATTATCGAAGCAAAATGGCTGCGAAAATTTATATTACTAATGAACATACAACTGCGGAGTCGCCTAAAAGTCGGTTTTATTTTCTACATACAACCCAATTTTTTATTTTCGTATAAAATACATACATAAAAACTATATGATAAATATAACTATAAAAAAATAAAATATATACTTTTAATTTAAAATCTATAATCTAACGTACTAATATTTTTATGTAAAATACTCAATTAAGTCAATTTTTATGCCTAACAAAAACATTTAAAAAAATTGAAGAAAGACGACTAATATTTTTATGTCAAATAGTCAATTAAGTTAATTTTTATGTCTTACAAAAACATTAAAATAAATTGAACTAAACACGATTTCAAAGATTTTTTGTTCGTAAATTATTACATAACGGCTATGAAATTTTATCAGTTTTTCAAACAATTTTTAATAACTAGAAAAGCCTAAGAAATGTCTATTTATTTATTTTGATTCTATATTTCGTGTAGTTTTTGACAAAACAGCTCATATGTAAAAACATCAAACCGTTAAACAGTTCTCAGCCTGTTATGTAACAGCGGAATTTTTACCGTTTTTTTTTGTATTTCAAGATTTATAATGATCGGGCCACTTAATATACATGTTTTGTTTTAACAAGAAACTATATTAGGTAAGGTTTAATATGAGACTACAAAAATAATTTTATGTGGATAATCAGATCCAAAAAGGCTTTTGAACATGCGTCTCTTACAATGATTATTTTCGAAATAACGCATTCGCTTTTAACTATATTTTTTTGCAATTTTCTTAAGCAGAAGATATTGTGTCTAATTTATAATAATAAAATAACTTGTTTTTAATATAATTAGTCTATTTATAATGTGTCTAGCGTCTTAAATTGTTTTTTAAATGCTTTTTTCGACAACAAAGGCGTGATTTTACCGACTTGTGCGATATTCTTAATAGAATAATTCCACTTTCTCATTTTGTAGATTATATTAAATACTTATTAAAGCAAATTTTACGTAGATTCCGAATATACTAATATAAGCTAGTGCACTCATACGAATTTTCGTCGAAATCTGCATTTTAGCGAACCTAGGTAACTTAGGTCATACGTGAGATTTGAAGGGGGGCGCTTGACGTCATAATATGTCGTTTATCGTTGTAGCTCCCTAGAGGAGAGACTCTTATTGCCTACTGATTTTTGTACTGTTTTACCAAAAGAGTATGGCTGTTTTACCAATGATAAAAACGTCCTACATTCATTGTCTGTTTTTAGTAATAAAAAGTTATACAAAACCGTTAAGGGTCCGTCACACGATTCACTTAAGGGTTCGTTAC